>VNJM01000804.1:600000-906630 GCA_008042475.1 Drosophila kanapiae | reverse complement strand
TCCGAATAGTATGACTCTGGCTGATAAATCACTCTCACCGATTCCAACTCCTTGTTATCCTTGATGCCATTTAGAAAGGCCGACCAGAACAAATTCCGTTCTCTTATGGACTGGTTTTGCATTTTTTTATATATCATCGCTAGGTTTACATTTATCATTGGGGATATTTGCCGAAATTCTTGCTCTATTATCAGCTCTTCGTAAAGTTTGGGGTCCCATTCTTTAAATGATTTGGTGAAGATCTCGCAGCTGTTCGCAAAGTTCACAAGATCTAGGTACTTTACAAATAAATCTTTGTCGGCATTGGCATACTCGCAATTTTTTTTGATGTGACTAAATATTTTAAACAAACAGTAGGAGTTCAGGCTCTCGATGTTTGATTCACCGAAAGTAAGTTTATCGCTCATGGTTTCTTCTGTGGCACGACCTATCAAGGCGAACGTAAAATTCTGACTAACTGGCAGAAAGCGAAATATGGCCTTATCCGCACTGATAAGCGAAAAAAAATTAAGAGAGCGGCGATGTGCAAATATAATAATCTCATTGCTTTATCTACAACAACACAGTAGAATGAGTGCACTCCGAAAAAATCAAATAAAGTATTTTGCGGTTAAAACTTAAAAAAATTAAAAGCATTGACAACGGGAAGGGATGTTTTCTAAGAGCAGCACAAAGACAGGAAGACAACGAAACGCCTTAAGGTTGCAGCATTATATACTAAGCTTTTGCTATGTAATATTCATGAATTCATGAATACGTGAAATCAGAACTGTGATTATTATTGTAACGTGCAACTATGTTGCATGCAATGGGTTCGGCCAAGACCTGTACTCGCGGGACACGCTTTAATATCCGGCTCTAGCTCGTCGGCTCTGGGGGTGGAGTCTTGCTTGTACTGATCTGGCGAAGGTTTGTTATTATTAGAAGAAGAAATTGAGCGTCGTAGATAGAAGAGTAACCGGGGAAAAAAATGTAAACAAACTCCTGAAGAAGATAAGGAGAAGAAATAAACAAAGACAAAGGGAGTTAACGGGACGCAGATGTCATTACGTCGCCCATTACCCGCCCAACCAACGATCACCTGTCTCGAGCATGGCTCGGGTGATCCCTTTTGACTCCCCACGACCGCATAATCACCTGCAAAGCGCAAAAATAAATTGTTTTACTCCATATTTCCAATCTTATTCATTTTTTTAATAATCCCTTTAAACCTATCATACTATGAGAACAAAATTTCTTAAACTAAAAAAGGATGAAATTTTCTATTAAATGATTTATCTTAATAATAATAAAAAAAAACTGTATAATAATAACACTAAAAATTTCTTTATTTATAATAATCTTTTTTTTTAAGTGTACAAATTCATTTAATTTTTCACTTAAGCATATTGTTGATAAGAAATAAAACACAATGTAGATTGTGTGTGTTCGTTGCGCATAATTTTAATATGTTTTTTTTTTTGGCTATGGAAGAATTAGCGATTCGGATTCGCTTTAAATACATTCCCCAGCATTCAGCTAACAATTTTCGTAAACTTTTTCTCTTTTATATTTTCCACTCTAAGCGCACTACTTATTTATCTATTTATATTATTATTTTTCTTTTTTCTTTGTTTTATTTCAGGAATTGCCTAACGCTTAATTTTACATATATATATATATATTTTTTTTGTAATTAAATTTATTTTCTTTTTTGTTTTTGTTTAATAATTTTTTTTTTTTTTTTTTTTATATTTCATTCATTTATTAAAAATTTCTTTTTTTTCTTTTCTTTGAATTTATTTTTTTATTTTGCTTCTCCGATTTTTCTCAGTGCGTTCTGGTTTTATTTTCCTTTGTTTTTCACAAACTCAACTTATTTCTTTTAAACATTCTAATTACTCAACACGGCCGCTAATCTACCAAAAACATAATTGCTGTGGCCATCTGATGTTTTGTTGTTTTTTTTAAACCCTGACTAAGGGATGCTCCGCTGGACGAGATATACTTTTCCGCTAACTCGACGCTTCCGAGCTTTTATTTTTCACTGTAGCCGCTGTCGTTCGCGATTAAAAGGTGTACAGGGTCAACAATGGACCTCTTTATCACCTTGGTATCAGAGCAGCCCAGATGGGCGCGCCTGCTAACCTTTCAAGGTGTAGCGTTATCAAAGTAAAGAATAATGTAAATAAAAATAAAACCAATAATAAGCTATCTACGTCTGTTTGGTGCTCTGAAGGTCAGGTCCCGTGTAGACTCGCTACCTTGTCCTGCTCTATTTGGACTCTTTTGATCTGGGAGTCACTTGCCAGACCCAAGATTTGGCATCCGTATTTCCAATCGGAGTGATGATCTGCTTGTAAATGGTCAACTTGTTGCCAAGTGAAAATTTGCTGCGCGGACAGAGTAGCCAGTTGTGTTTGACAACAGCTGCTCGGACACGGGTTATCAGCGCAGATTTAAAAGCCAACAGTTTCATTGAACATTGAATAAAAATATTCTTATTGTTCTCCTTCAACTTGTCACAATCACCCGGCATTAGCCCTACACAGAATCTTTGATTCCCCATCAATTTTAAACTTATTAGCCTGTTTTGAGTGTTATTTATATAATTGAATTTAAATTTAGCTTGGCGTGGCCACCTAATTTAAGCAGAGCCCCATTTCATCCCATCCCAATTCATAGTCAAGATTCTTATGTTCCCAAATACATAATATGGTGTTCATGAATGCACTTCTTAACGAATTCTGGTTTTAAATACATGCTTCCAACAATGAGCTTTATAATCTAACAAATTAGATCTTTAGAAACGATTTCTGATTAATTTAAACCTTTCAATGCTCCTTCTAAACTTTAAATTGATTTCAAGTTAGTTCACTTGTGCGATGAAATCTGTCGATTTCCATGGGTGGTCCTTTTTGTGTTTTGGTGGGCGTGACGGTGCATCATAAATATGCGTGCATATGCATGCACAGGCTAACAGGAAGCAAATGCCATTTTCTGTGTGAGCGTGTGTGTGTGTCCGCTCCATTTGCTTTACGACTCCATTTTGTGAGCTTTTCATTTCCATTTGCCCCGTTTTTTTTTGTTTTTTGGTTTTTGTTTTCTCCGTTTTCCGGCCCCCTTTCAATTTGTTTTACTTTGCTTGCCATGTTTGAGCGATTTATGGAGGCTGGACAGCTGGAAGAGCAACAAATAAAAAGAAAAGAAAAATTGTGAGAAAAAACAACGAACACCACTGAAATGTGTTCCACTTGCTGCGATAGATGAACGTCCTTTCTGCCAGCCTACAAATTGTTTTACCTATCGATTCACCCCAAAACTTTAAAGCATTCAAGGTCGTCAAATGGTGGAGTATGTGAAATCCATTAGTCGGTTAACCGAAGACACATACATACATATAAGGGGTATATATAGACTTCGATGTGCTTGGGGAAGCTTCTGGTCTCGTCGCAGAGTTGAAAGTTCATTAGTAAGCCATAAAGTAGGCTATAAATTCCTGCGGCCCACACAGAATACATACTTACAAGCATATGTGATAGGCATCCGCCCACTAACACTTACATCTTTGCGGAATGGCTCATTATCAGCACGCAGACAGAGCGAGCTAGGTACAGAGTCTGAAAGAGACGGGAAGACAATCTGCTAAGCTCTAAGCTAAGGATCTAGCAGCCTGGCGCCCGCAACAACAGTTTGAGTGGCTGTTTCCTTTCGCCAACTACTGCTGATGGTCACACTGGAGAAAAATAAATAAATAAAAAGTATATGCAACACATTCTCATTTATCTCGCGTATTTATTGTAACTATTTCCTTATGAAGTGGATCATGTTAAAGGTGGATCTAATTTGTATTAAGGGATCGAAATTTTGTGTGAAAAGGGAGCCATCTGTGAAATTTAAAAAGTGACAATGCCATCAGCAAGGTATTAGAACTAGTTCCTTAGTATCTTTTATTTTAAAGTGGTTAAAATTTATGTAGGCTTATTATACGTTTTTCTTTTAGCTAAATTATATACCTAATGGAACCATTTTCAACGAATTTTTCTCACTACGCTTAAGTGTGTTAATGTGGGTGTGGCACACCTCCAGGCGCTAACCGAACCGCATATCTACATTTAAATTATGCAAGTCCTTGTCTAGGCCGTTCCATTACATCTGTCTGTGAGTTCGTTGGTTTGTTTGCTTAGCCGCCCGTGTCTTTGACCCAGAAGCACACATTTGGTCGCTGCCACAGTCGCGTTTTATGTTCTGCTCCACATATACATATATATATATCTATACATATATATTCCTATAGAATAGCATACCTGAGCCTGAGCACAGCATAGACCCGGTGAGCACACACATTGCGAGTGGCTCAGGTTGTCGTGTTTGTCAATTTGGGCAGTGCCTGCAAACGATTTTTATTTGGGTCTGCTGCTGTTTATTTGTTTAAATTTAACGCATCAACGTACCCACTCCCCCAGGGCCATTCCGTCCTGTTTGCTTGCCTATTATTTTCCATAGCAGGCTTTCGGTTTTTATTTTTGTTGGCTTTTGTCGAGCAAAACAGATTGTATTTGTGGACTGCGCCTCAAAGGAGGCTGCCATTTTCTTCACCACTTAGGCAGAGACTTTAAGTAATAGAAAAACAACAACAAATAATTTAAAGATATATAAAAAAATTGTAGATAAAAATGATTAATATTGGTTTAAAAATTTATTATGTTTTCTTTATTATTTAAATTTTTAAAACTTATTTAAAAGTGAAAAGTTTTGATTATTTTAAAATGCAAAATAAATTCTAAATCGGAAATATGTTCAGTTAAATATATAAATTAATTTTTCTTTATATTATATTTTTTTACTCTGTTAAAGTTTAGATATATTTCACAAATTTATTGATGAACTTTACTCCAAACTCACGATTTTGGCCTCATTTTCGCTGCCCATTAAATAGTATTCATATATTTGTCCATTTCAGCTCTGATTTCTACTAGGTTTCCCTTCTTTTGGATTATTTTCTTTTCCAGTTTCGGTTCATTTAATTTCAGCGTTTACCAAATATTTTCGTACACGGGCTTTCCTTTTTTTCCTGCCTTCAATTTCGCTGCTCTTTATATATTTTTTTCTTTTGGGCTTCAATTTTCATTCAATGCCATCGTGTCGCGGCACAAAGTTGTGCTTTCTTTTTAGAGCATTTTCTATTTTTCCTCTTTACACTTATTTTTTTTCAGGAGGACTACGGCAGCTGGCAATCGGCTAACCCCTCGGGGGCTGCGTTGCGTGAAATCGCATCAATTGTACAAACTTTAGGCGCGTTATTTAATTTGCCATTGAGGGCGTCCGCTCCATTTATTCGCCTGTCCAGTCGGCCGATGGCCCAGACAGGATGCGTAGCTGGACACGGCGGCCCTCTTAATTGTTTTGGCTGCCACCACCGGGCGAATACCAATATTTCCATGCAAGGATTTGAGAGAAAATTTAATTACAGTGGAATACGAAATACCGAAATCATTCCGACCTTGGCCAAATTCAATTCAATCAGCAGAAATTTCATTCCTTGAGACCCCCAACAAAATGTCCCTTGGCACATTTCTGGGGTGGCTTCGCAATCGGATGCGGACTCGGCCGGAGAGCCTCGGCATCAGCTTCAGCTTCAGCTTCTGCTTCAAGCTGTTCGACATGACCCAGTTCGATGCTGTTTGAATAATTGATCAGTTGCCGCTGCCTCGCTTGTTTTCTGGCAACGTCAACGGCCTGGTTGGGTCGGGTCGTGTCCGGGACTGGTCTGGCCTGGTCTGGTCTGGTCTGGCTTGGGCGGCCTGGTCTGGTCCGGACTGCATGGGCCGGTTCGGGTTTTGGTTGTAATTGAGCCGGCGGCTGGCTGTTGAATCCGCCCAAGATGTGTGCGGCTGGCGAAAATCGGAAAAATGTCACGGAGCTTTAATTATTTTCTTAAAGTAATTGATAGTCTGTTGTGATAATAATGTCATTCCGCTTGGCAGCTGAGATCCATTGGCAGGGGGTATCTTAAAGTTGGCAGTGGATAAATCCTTAAATATGGTTAAAGTTAAGCAAGAGGAATATGTTTTATTGATTTTGTATATTTATATGCTGTAAGTTTTTGCTGAAATTATATAGGAAATATAAAATAGAATAGAAAATATAGGAAGGAATATTTATTAACAATATATATATTGTGTATTCCAAAGCACTTTCCATTTGACTCAATACCTTATGATGCATTGACTTCACTAGATATATTTAGATAAATTGGAAAATACAACATTGTTCAAGTATTTAAATATGTATTCTCTTATAATTTTAGCCCGGCCTCCACTTACAAATTCATAATTTAAAACTTAATTACAGTTGCATCTTCGGGTTCTTTAAGCATCCTGCCAAGTTTTTTTTTGGTCTTATCCTCGAAAACTTTGATGGCCTATAGGAAAAACCGTGTTGCATACGACTTGACCCTTAATTAATATCTTGAATTACGCAGGACAAGCATATAGTGCAGTGCGAAACTTTTTGTCAAGTACACACTTGGGCCATGGCAACTTAATTTAGTTGCCAAACCGGCACCAGTTGAACTTTGGCCAAGTTGTAACGAGGCAACCTCTCCCGACTTCCGTCCCGACCAGCAGCTCCTTTGCATATGAGTTGTGATCATTTAGTTAACTTCAAGGCTGATGAAATTTAAATTTCAAACTTTGCTCATTTAATATTGATTTAATGATGTTGTTCTTGGCTGGAACTTTTTCAACTTCAACCCAGCCGAATGTTCTCTTTGAGTTGCTGCCTTGTTTCGCATATTTTTATACAGACTAGACATGGAGTAAATAAGAAACCGCCAGGAAGATGCGGGTTTAATAATCGGCCTGTGGCTGGAATATTACCATTATTCTTGAATAGGTCTTGGCAAATGTTAGTGTTTTATGGAAAGATTGCATTCCAATCAGGCGTAAGTAAGTTCGTATCAAACTCATAAGAATATTGCCCAATATATATATATACATATGTGTGTGGTGTGCCTTTTTGCACCTCGGGGTCAAATTTGTTTGAGTTAGGAGCTGCTCAAGCCGAAAACTTTCGGCAGTTCGGCCATAATATTTAACCAAAAGTTTGGCCTCTATCATTGGATGACCTTTCGTGTTTTGGCAGCAGCATAATTTATGGCCAAAATTCTTATCGTTACCCTCGGCATATGTGTTAGCCACAGAAACTCATAAATAATTAATGGGTGAGAGTAACCAAAAGCGATACAAGTTCAAGGCTATGCCAGAATATTTAAGTTAATTGTAAGAAGTGGTCAAACGAAGAGCTCTTGAGTGGCTAAGGCCAGGATAAGCGGAAAGCTAATTGGGCTGGGCGTGTGTGCTTCGGATGACATTATTCCGAGGCACGCTTATGGCAAAAATATAGACATATATACACTTGTGGTTTGTAATTATTTTTAAATGTGATTGTAACAAGGAATTATGCTTGGAAAATACCCAAAATCTATGATAAGATAACAAAAACCTGAAAAGTATTTATATATAGTAAGTATATTTTGTAATCACCCTAGTAGTTTGTCATAAGTTTATTTCATCATAGTAAAATGAGTTCGAATATATTATTGATTCCATTTAAATTACAATGCCTCTGTCCATTTCATTATTATGTTTATATTATGGTTTATATGGGTTATTTTAACCAACCGAAAGACGAAAAGTTTGACGTCCTCTGATGCATGCAATATGCAAGTGGAAGCACACGATAATAATGACATTGCAACCGATGATGCCTGTAACTGTTGCATTGTTTCCTCTCGAATCGACAGAGAGAACAAAAGGATGCAACACTATCGCTGCTTGTTTGCTACTTGCTACAATTTAAACATTTGTTGTTTCCCAGGCAAGGCCAGAACGGTCTTTAGCACGTTTACATTGAATTAAACGCTGGAGGGGCTGCAGCAGGATGGAAGGGGGGCTGATACAAAAACAAGTGCAAGTTCAGTGGAACATGGCCAGCAGAAAATCAACAGACAGACAACGACCACGGCTACATTGTTGCAGGAGCCGACTGGTTTTTCGGTCCGGGTCCAGAGAAACATGGATCCAGATCCCCGGATCGAGAGGAGACCCAGCGGCGGAGCCGGAAAGTGAAACAAGCTCAGCTGAAGTGAAAGAAAAACAGACAACAGTCAACGAAACAATGGCAACAATGCGCTCGAGAAAATTCTGATATTACTCGTACTTTGTTCTGGTATTGTTCAGCGGGTCTCGACCATATTATTTATTATTATTTTGGGGCTCTCTCTCTCTCTTATTATATATATAGAGCGTGCACTTCCCCACCGATATGCTAATTGAAATGTGAAAACGAGAAAAGAGATACTCAAGAATCCTTATCGTTGCGAAAGGAAACAAAAGGAGCTCCTTGCTCCAGAAAAGCTGAATGAAAATGAGCACGCCGGCTGGGCTCTCAATAAATTGAGTTAACAAGGAGCGAAATCTTAATGAATTGAATTAAATGTGACATGGTTAATTTATTGAGTCGCAATCCGAAATGAATTCTTTTATTTGTAAATAAGTAAGACCACGAATTGATATTTCTTGAAATGTTTAAATGAAAAATGAATATAGATGTGTTACTACCGAGTTGAAATAGTACCTTTTTCTAATATTTTAGTATCCTTAAAATTATTAGAAAAGTTTGTTTTATTTTCTTATTTTAAATTGAATGTAAATTAATGAATTTTTTGGTTTGTTTTTTCAAGGCTGCAATAACTTTATGATAAAGGGTTTTAATTATAATTAATCACGTTTTATAAAGGCGTTTTATTATTTTAGATAATATTCTAAATAATTCGAAATACATTTTTCTTGGTTTTTGTTTAAATCGTTCTACTGTTAATTATTGTATTTAATGCGTTTAAGTTCCTATCAATTTCGCACATCGATTAACAGGTAATTATGATATTTTTATTGAATTCCCAATTCCAGAAATTATATATATTTTCTGGACTCTGGCTCCCTGGCGACTGGCTGGACTCGGTCTAAAGGACCGTTGAAGGGCCCGTAAATATTTTATCACAACGCGTGTGTGTCCGCACATTATTCATTAAAATTTGCTTCATCAACGTGGAGGAGCGGTATAGTCCGGCATGGAGCGGAATGGAATGCCGTGGCCAGCGAAAAAAAAGCCGAGTCAGAGTCAGATCGCGAAATTGAAGCAAACGAGGCAGCAGTAAAAACTTCCAATTACTCAGGCGCATCCATCGTCCATTCCGGTAGCATCAAGTGAGCTGGGCACATAAAAAAAGGATACGGTACGCGAATGCATGTACACATGTACACAGGCACGCAGGCACAAGCGGGGGTATCTGTGTGCTTTTAATATCCTTTTCTTTGAATAATTCATGCACACAGCCCCTGACCAGGCCCTCGGCCGAAACTCTTCAGCGGCAATCAGATGAGTTGACGAGGGCCGCCCGGAAGGGTTGCCATTCATTCATACCAAAGGCAAACTTATTAATTGGCACTTGAGCTGTGGTAACCACGGGCTCCTCCCTGCCATCTCCCATCCTTTCACGTACTCGCACTCGGAGCACGGAGCTCCACATCGCCCCACGTCATTCAACTCTTTTGAGCGGGCATAATTTAACAGCGTTTCTGATTTTTTTTTTGTGTTGTTTTCCCCCGGCGCGTTTGTCAACTGAACGCTGGACGAGGACCCCATTGGATATTGCTGGTAATCCACTCGAACAACAACAACATCGGCGACAACATCGCCGGGTTTTTGACCACGGGGGACGATGGCGGTCAGGACATGGTCTGATGGGTCCTGAAAATACCCAGCAGCCTTTGGTATTAATTCAGAGGGGTCTCGAAATTGTGGGTCCCTGGAATTGGTGTCCAAAGCAAATCAATAAATGAAGCTTTAAAAATTTTTACTTTTTCAATATTACCATCCAAATATTACTTCATAGAAAATATATTTTTATATATTTGCATATAACAAGAGCCTCCTTGTTTAATATCTATTTTCCTTTATCATATTTACAGGAATTACTTTAGCATAAAATAACTTTCCCTCCAACAACGGGCGCCTCATCCTGTGGCTTTAGTTCCATAGATATCCGCCGCCTTTTCCTTTCACAGGGTATATGTTAAAATTTGACTGACAGCGCGACACATGAGACAACCTCATATCCTCAGTCTCAGGCTCGGCGCCATTGTCACGTTTCAACATTTAAATTAAAATGTTTCGGCTAAAGAACGGGACGGTGGAGCTGCGCGGAATTTTCTTGCGTTCAACGGCGAGCAAAACCGCAGTGAACAAAAAAAAATCTCAGGCATATCCATTTAAATATGGCCCAGCGAAACGCGAAAAAAGGAACAACAACACGACGGCAACGTTAAAAAATGCCTTGGTTGCGCTTTTTTTTACGGCGCTGGTCGCTGTCTTTTGCAGTTGGCATTCTGCACTTGAGAGCCGCGCCTGGTTGTTTGTGTTGGTGCTGCCGCTGAAGTTGTTCTTGTTGATGGTCGAGGAGGTGGAGGTGGTACTGGAGGTAGTCCCCATCTACTATCCCACTATCCGCCATCCGCCAGCCGCCATTGCCAGTGGCAGCTTCGTTTTGACCATCGCCATTGCCGTCGCCTGCACTCGTCTTCATTTATTCAATGCCGCTTCGGCTCTGGGCCACACGGCGTATGCGTGCTCTGCGAAATTCCATACAAGAAACTTTTCCGTTTCGAAAAGCTGAAAAAAAGGCAAAGGCAAAAAAAAAACAAGGAACATTGAGGTGGCACAGAACGAGCATGTTTTCTCCAGCTTTCCAACAGCTTGTTCTTAAAGAGTTGAGCCGGGTTTTTGTGGCTTAAATCTGAGAAGGAAAAACAGTTGTCCTTTCGATCCCAGATTAGGCATACGAATGCAGAGAAAAACATGTGAAAAACTAAAAGAAGAATTTGGCTTATATATATTCTTTATACTTGGCAAAAATATAACATTTCAATATATGTTAGAAGAAAGATTTAAGTAAGTGTAAAAGTAAGTGTTAGATTAATAGAGACTACATTTAAAACGTATTCGTTAAATAAAGTTCTAGTAGAACACATATTTTCTTTAGTTTTCTACAACTCAGACTTTTTTTCCTGCAAACCAGTTAAGTAAGGTGTCCTCTCACCCGAACCTCATCGGCCCTGACTGCTGTGTCCTTGTCGAATTATGCACTTTCATTAAGTAACTGCAATCAGGCGCATAAGGATCCATTCGAGAGCAATCTGTTGGCTTGGCTGGCTGCCTTAGCCTTGTGTCTGCCTGCCTGAGCGTGGCTTAATGCACTTTTAATTGAGCCGAGCAGCACCCGGCGTAGGAAATTGAAAAGAAGTGTAAATGGAAAATTATAATTAACATTGCCAGATGCCCATCGACAGTGCCATCGCTTTAATTGCAATTTGGCAGCTGCAAGGTGAGCTGAACAGAGATCTAACATTGCGCATACGCCGTGTGTTTTTCCATTAGTTGCCATAAATTATTGAAAATCAGGATTTATGCCCGAATTGTCACGTTCAGGGCGCCAACATAGCACCCAGCATTGTAATTGATTAATGCGAGTCTCTCGTTGGCATGTTCACGGCAAACACAACAAAAAAGGGCTCCGGCAAATTTGCATATTTGAAATTATGACAATTACACGGAACTGTCACTGGGCATATGCTAAATAATATCGATGCGGCGATATTTTCAGGCAGCTTTAAAGCGCCCTCGTGCCTGAGTATCCTTAAAGTGAAATGTAGACAGGAAATGTTTATTTTAATTCAACACAGACTACACTACTTTATACATTCTTCAAATATAATAAAACATTGCTCACTTTTAGATGACAACATTATTGTTTAACAGTTTATCAAGATTTCGGATTTGATTTGGTCCCAGAACAGGCCTCAAAATGGGTCTATAGAAATGTGAAAATAATGTATTTCAGAGTCAGTCGGTGACTTTTATTTATTTTATTTTTATTTGTCTCTCTTAATTCTGCTTTTGTACATAATTTGATGGCAACATTTCCATTCAATTCGCATGACACGCACAGCATTTGTCTACACATATATTGCATTTCATTGACAGGCCTCCTTCTGTGCGTAGCAGCTGTCAGCTGCGAATGCGAATAAATTGTATTTTTGCAAAACCGAATTCAATTACCTAATGATTTGTTTTACATGCAGCTTTTTGTTCGACTCCACAGCCCAGCACAGACATCCCATGGAAGTTGGAGATGAAGAGCTTGGGCAGTTGGGGAGGCGGCGGGCATCATTCAATTGCCGAAATTCACACGCACGAACAGTGCTGCAAATTAGTCAGTGGCCATGTCTGGTCTGGTTCCGTTTCTGCGGACACAGTCCAGCTGTGGACCGGTGGCCATCAGTTGACCCAAACATTTATTTGATTTGGCCAATATGCATGAATGTTGCCAATGTCTGCCTCTCGGCCTGTCGTTGATGTTGATTGAGTGCATTTTATTCCGCAAATATTTGCTTTCAATAACAAATGTTGCCTTAGCTAATAAGTTAATTAATTCGAAATATATGTGGAGTGGGAGGCTATCCATCAATCAATTAAAAATCACAAGTGCCTTAGGCTTTTCTATTTCTTATTCTATTTAAATAAATCACAAGAAAAGGCAGAATTCCCTAAAATAAAAAGGATGGATAAAAAGGATGGAAATATGTTTCGTTTATAAACTCAAAGTCCAACCAGTTTGATTGTGTCTTAAAATCTAAGAGTCGTCTAATTTGTTTATTCATTTATTATGTGCCAATAACAATATAAATACAACTTCCCATTGAACACATTTTGTAATTAACTTTATGGTAAATAGATTGTGTCTAATTTTGTTTTGCCAGATTAGAGTTTGGATTGGTCACTATATTTTCTAGGAATAACGTGCCGAGATAGTGGTAGCCAAGTTTTTTATGGTATGGTCCTGCATAAGCAAAATTAAGTGCGATTTGGTTAATAGCTTTTTAAAATTGTTAATTGGGAAACTTCTGGCTGTATCTACATCAAATCCTTGTCCTTCACATTCATAATTACGTGTCTAAATTAACAAAAAGAGATTATATGAGATGGCATCAGGTTTTTGCAACTGAAGTGGCTCTCAGAAGTGGTTACCTATAGCGTCAGTTAAACATTGATTGGCATGGCGTTGTGTTCGCAACTTTTTGATATTTACGGCCCTATTTTTAATCGGCGGTCATAAAAGCCGTAATGGCGTAATCTTACCGATAAGTTGGCCGTATAAGAAGGCAATGCGCCAGTCCAACGTTTGGCATTACGTCCTCTGGAACGTCGCGATGTGGAGCAACCGCTGCTCGTTTTTGATCCTGGCGCTGCTGATTGCCGGCAGTGCGGAAAAAGTGTACGGTAGATTGCCGAGAATCCTGCCGGAAGCCCTGGCCGAAGGCGATGAAGGTGTCGCTGTGCGCGGAGACTGTGAATTCTTGGTAAACGGTGACCTCAGCGATCCCGCACCGCTATTTTCGCGTCACAACGCCTATGAACTTATTGTTCCCGATCCCACGGATACCGTGCGTCTTGTGAATGGCGAACTACTGGATATGTTCTGTCCTGGTGTTGGATTTGCAGCACCATTCGCCAATCGGACACAGGTGACGGCCCAGTGTCTGCAAAACAAGTACTTCCTGGTCGATGACCTCATCTATCCGTTCGCCGACTTCACCTGCACTCAGTGGGCCACCTTTACGGCACTTCGAACGGGACAGGACTGTAACGGGGGCACTGATCTCGTAAAGGTGGGCTTCGAGGTGGAGGATGGCGGTTTCCTGCAGACCTACGAGCTCTGCCATGACGCTGAGGCGGAGGCCACGCGGTATGTGCACCATGTGCTCTACCCCTCGAGCTATGACTATCAGCACGGAGTGGCGAGACCGAGTTTCATCGAACTCGACTTCTACGGCGGACGGGACGTGAACACGAAGTATACCCAGGTGCAGCAGAACATCACCATCAGTGGAATACTGGGCATGGATGCCTCGCCATTCTTCAACTATTCTGATGATAGAATCCTGGCCCGAGGACACATGATTGCCAAGACGGATACAATCTTTGGAGCTGCCCAAATGTCTACGTTCCTGTTCATTAACGTGGCCCCGCAGTGGCAGACGTTCAACGGTGGCAACTGGGAGAAAGTGGAAACCAGCGTTCGCAAATTCGTGGCCGATCGTAATCTCACCACTGATTGCTATACGGGCACTTACGGTGTGTCCACTCTGCCCGATGTGGATGGCGTTGAGAGGGAACTTTATCTGGACTTTGACGAGAACAATAATGGCTTGATTCCCGTGCCCAACTTCTATTACCGTGTAGTGATCGATCGGGAGAGTCGCGAGGGCATTGTTCTCATTGGCATCAACAATCCCTACTTGACTCTGGAGCAAATTCTGAAGGACTACATTCTGTGCGAGGATATTGGTCATCAGCTGAGCTGGCTGAGTTGGTACAAGGAGGATCTGCACGAGGGTTATTGCTACGCTTGTACCGTGGAGGACTTCACCAAGGTGGTCAAGGACTTGCCGCTGGAGGATCTGTACACAAGCGGCGTCCTTGGGCTAGATAATGTGACCACAGAGGTGCCTTCGAGTACCACAGAAGAACCTAGTACGACTTCGGAGCTTCCCAGTACAGATTCTTCCACAACCACAGAACCTGTAACGACTCCTAGTCCCACCACAGTTTCTTCAACAACAGAGGAATCCACGTCCACCACAATTCAAACAAGCACTGAAGAAAGTTCCACAACAGTTTCATCCACAACTGAAGAAAGCTCCTCTACTGAGACACCTACTGGGGCACCCACCTCCTCGACAGAGGAGCCCAGCTCCTCCACACCCACTCCCACGGAAGAACCCAGCTCCTCCACAGCCCCTCCCACGGAAGAACCCAGCTCCTCCACAGCCATTCCCACTGAAGAGCCCAGCTCCTCCACAGCTACTCCCACTGAAGAGCCCAGCTCCTCCACAGCTACTCCCACTGCTGAACCGACTTCAACCTCTTCAAGTTCTTCCACAAGTCCGCCTGTAACCACATCCAGTCCCATTGCCAACCCCTGCAAGTTCAGCATCAATGGTGGTCTCAAAGATCCCGCTCCACTGCTGACACCGCAAGGAGCCCTTAGCTGGTTGCTGCCTGACGAGAGTGGCATCTACACCGTCGAAGAAGGATCCTCCATTGACCTCCATTGCACCGGAGCTCTGGCCTCACCCTTTAACCGCTATACCGCTCTGACAGCTCGCTGCGTTGGAGATCAGTTGTACGAGGCGGAGGGTCAGCGGGTCGACATTCGTGGATTCGTGTGCCAGAGCTGGCCCACCTATGAGGCAGTGCGAACCGGAGAGACCTGCGAGGGCGGCACTGATCTCGTTCAGATTGGATTTGAGGTGGCCGCCGGCCTGCTTAGCCACCTAGAGATCTGCTACGACCAGCAGGAGCAGATCTCGCGGTATGCTCGCTACGAACTGAGCCCAGCCAATGTGGCCTATCAGCGGGGAGTGGCCCAGCCGGGCTACCTTCGAGGTGACTTCTACACTGGCGAGGATGTCAACGTTCTGTACGGTCAGCCCCGTCAGTTGGAGTCGTTTAGCGCTGCCCTGGGCTTGGATGCCAGCCAGTACTTTGACAGCACTAAGGATCTGTACTTGACCCGTGGACAACTGGCCGCTCGCCAGGATTTCATCCACAGTTCCGCCCAGAGGGCAACGCACTTCTATGTGAATGCAGTTCCCCAGTGGAGGAGCACCAACATCGGCAATTGGCTGGCCGTGGAGTCCAGTCTGAGGCAGTTCGTGGCGGATCAGGGGCTGAATGTCAGTGTACATGCTGGCAGCTACGGCATCTCAACGTTGCCCAATTCCCAGGGAGTCCAGACAGAGCTTTATCTGAACAGTGAAACCAAGCAGCTGCCAGTGCCCAAAATTCTCTACCGCCTTGTTGTCGACCAGGATACTCGCCAGGGAGTGGTACTTATAGTGGTTAACAATCCCCACATAACGCTGGCCCAAACTCTGGACGATTATGTGGTCTGTGAGGATGTGGGTGCCCAGCTGGATTGGTTGGACTGGGACAAGACGGACATTTTCAAGGGTTATTCATATGCCTGCGCCGTGGATGACTTCACCAAGGTAGTGAGTGACTTACCATTGGATCAACTAGAGACCACTGGCGTACTGGGCGTGTCTACCCAGGACTTGCAGGATGAGGTGTGCAACTTCCAAGTGAACGGAGATCTGAAGGATCCGGCACCGCTCTTCGTCGTAAGGAGTGAACTGGGTCATGCCAGGTACTTGGAGCCCGATCACGAGGGAGTGGTTCAGCTGAAACACGGAGAGGCCTTGGAGTTCCACTGCATTAAGTCCTTTGTTGGACCGTTTGCGGGCTATACATTCGTAAACTCCACATGCTGGCAGCAGCAGAGCTTCCTGGCCCTGGGCAGTCTTTACCAGCTCCAGGACTTCGTGTGCACCTCCTGGCCAACGTACACAGCGCGTCGCACCAATCGACCTTGCAATGGAGGCACCGATCTCTTGGAAGTGGGCTTCCAGCTGGCAGCCACCTCCTCGGATGACTTCCTGCAGACCTATGATGTGTGCCACGATGAACTTTCAGAGGTTACGCGCTATGTGCACCACGTTCTCTATCCGGGAAGCGCTCAGTATCAGCGATCGGTGTCCCGACCAACCTTCATACCAGGCGATTTCTACAACGGCAAGGATGTGAACACGATGTACACCCAAGTCCAGCAGAACATCACGGTCTCCCAGATCCTGGGCATGGATGCCTCGCCCTACTTCGACATCAGCAGCAATGTTTACCTGGCGCGGGGTCACCTCTCAGCTAAAACGGACTTTGTGTTTGGTGCTGCCCAGCAGGCCACCTTCTTCTTTGTGAACGTGGCTCCACAGTGGCAGACCTTCAACGGAGGCAACTGGGAGCGGGTCGAGGATAGTGTGAGAAAGTTTGTGGCCGACGAGAATATAATCGCGGACTGCTACACGGGCACGTGGGGTGTGTCCACCCTGCCCGATGTGAATGGTGACGAACGGGAGCTGTATCTGGACTTTGATGAGAATAACAATGGCTTGATACCGATTCCCAAGCTGTACTACCGCGTAATCATCGATCGCGAGAGCAGAAAGGGAATCGTTTTGATTGGAGTTAACAATCCCCATGCCGACTTGGAGCAAATCGAGCAGGAGTACCTCATCTGCCAGGATATCGGTGAGCAGTTGTCTTGGGTCAGTTGGACCAAGGAGGATCTGAAGAAGGGCTATTCCTATGCCTGTACAGTGGAAGACTTTACTGCCGTGGTGAAGGATCTGCCTTTAGACGATCTGAAGGTGGAAGGAGTGCTGGGCATTCAAGGCTGAAATGTAAAGTCAATAAATGCCAAAAATAACGAATTTCCTAATTTAAAACCAATAAAAATATAACCTACTTTCAGTATTGTTTTCTTTATTTGGCTAGGAAGGCCCCGAAAATCGAAGGCTTTAAGGCACGTTTAAATTTAGTTGTTATGGGTCATAAAACTTGGAAATCACGTTTCGTTTTTGTTCTTTTTGGAGTTTATTGCATGTTGGACATATTGATAAGAGTCAGGTTATCAAATGCCCGGCGTTATCGTTTATGGCCAGCACACAGCTATTTATTTGGCCTGCCATCGGACTGTTTGCTCACGTGCCGCACGTTTTCCAGTGCCGTTCGATTTCCCTCCCTCTGTTCCAGTGTCCCAAATGCCAGTCCCATGGCCCCGAATCCCTAGTGGAAGTCTCCATGGCAGTGACTTTCACATTATTTATCGGGACAGCGGCTTACCTTGTACGTATTGCCTGTAACTGTGCCTGTGCGCGGTTTCTTTTGTTTATCTTATCGCAGCGCAATCGTCCCATCGCGTAATAAGTATACGCCAGCTTGGTTAATGATTGTAATGGACTTCTCAGGAGGTAAACAAGGGTTGGGAAAGGGAGAAGATAGAACACTCCACACGCATGTCTTGATTTATATTTGCTGAGTAATCTTTCAAGTGGCTGAGGTAGATATCTTGCTGTGCTTCGATTAATCCGCAATATCAAATATCAAGGTTTAAAGTATCTTGAATTAAAGCCTTGAACTTCACTACTAAAGTAGTTTTAGGTTTTTGACCTATCCTTATTTGTGCCTTGAACTTCGCTCAGTTCAAAGTTCTATTGATTGACAGACTTAATTACATTAACCTACTATTTCGGTATGAACTTTAATTGTCACATGCCTATATTATTTATAATATTTACAATAATTGTGACTAATAAGCCATGGCATTCAATTATTTGAATATAATGCTATTTTACCCCAAGCCGGTGTTTATATTTCCTAAATGAATTCAACTAATAATAATTAAAAGCAGCTTTCATGCATGAAAATGAAAATATAAAATCGAGGGCTTCCGCCGCACACAGTTTAGTTTATTTCACAATTTCAGAAAAAGATGAAGCACATATTTATAATATATCTAATAATAGGATCAGCGTTCTGCATTCAAGGATATAAAAGTAAGTTTGCTGGCTTGAATCCAAGCAAGTTGCTATAGATTCCTTAAAAATGCACAGGATTCGGGTTCGATTGTGAGGATATTGCCTGTGAGTCGGATGAAAGATGTACTATATCAAGGGTACCTTGCAATGGACCAGATGAACGCGAAGGAGAAGAATGTGGAAGCTATCCAGAGTGCGAGAAAGGTGCGTGACTGATTATTTTCCCACTCGATTTCATCGCTCATTCACTTCAGAAATCCGGCTCTTCTCACTGATCCCTTTCAGATCAGCTGGCCGGGGATTTCACCATCGACACCACACTGACCATCGCCAACACCCGCAGTAGCATCATCATTCCCAGCACCAGCACGAATCGCAATCGGACGGACACGGATACGGATACGGACTTTGAGCTGCTGACTGACTGGGGAAATCCGGATAATTCCGCCACGCACGCGGGCCAGACTCAGGCCAATGTCCTGGTGATTGTGCAGGATGGGTCACAGCCTCAGCTTCAGCCGAATCCCTGGCTAAATCGCAGACAGAATGTGCCCTGCACAGTCAATCCCCTTTATCCCTATTCCTGCAATTATCCGGGCTACGCGTCGAATCCGGGCGTGGGATTACCCTCCTATCCGCAGGCAAGGTCGGCCAATGTTCCCCAATTGGTGCCGCCCACGCCGCCCTGCTATTACAATTGTTATCCCAGAGTGGGGGCCAGTCCTTATGGACAATACAGATATCCCCTGGCCAGGTCGGCCAGTCCCTCTTCGACCAATAACTATTTGCTATACCTTACACTGTCGTCGGGATAGAATGTTCCGTTAAATATCATATCTAACTAGAAATAAAATTAACAAAATATAGTTCTTAAAGGCTCGACTTGATGACCAATCGGTGGTATTTTTTTTTCTGTGTACTCACCAGCTCTGCACCGTTTCCGGCGATCGCCGCAAGTGCTGTATCAGCCGGCTCCACCGCCGCCACCTGGGTATCCACTGCCACGTCCGATTCCCATGCAGCAGCCCCGCCAGGCCCTGCCCCAATATCCTGTGATCCAGCCCCAGCTCAATCCACAATATGCGATGCAGGCTCAGCCCAATCCGCAACTGTACTTCTCAGTGGGAATGTCCTATCCGTCGTATATGAATTACAATGGGCGTTCGTCGGGAAGCCCACCAACATCATTCTATAACCCCTATTTACCCAATTATAATTCGTATTATTACAACATTAATTTACCCTTTTCGGGAGGATCCTCATAGGATATTACTTTACTTGCTTGTACTTTACTTTCTGATGCAATTTCTCTTTCACTTTCTGTTCATAATTTGAGAATTTTTTAAGCTTATTTAAATACCTCACTATTCTTACATATATTTTTACCCTTGATTTTTGTGGTATATTTTACATTCCCCTGAAATAATCAGTACTCCTGGGAAACGCAATGACAGATCCCGGAAATGAATCAGCAACACTTCACTTACAAGTTCATAATCGAACGACACGCCAGATTCCAATGCCTCAAGGACCCATGCCAATGCCAGGACCTATGCCCATGCCAGGGGCTATTCGGGCTCCGGGACCAGTGCCAGTTCCCATGAATGTTCCGCCAGCTCCGGGACGGGCCTATTATCCGCCTTACATGGCACAACAGGCAACGGGTCCCATACCGATGGCCGGACCCATTCAGGCACCGATGCCCATGATGCCAATGATGCCGCAGCCTGGAGTTCCTATGGGTGGTGTTCCAATGGGAGGTGGAGGCGTAGGTGGAGCTAGCATTATTGTGGAGCCATTGGTTATCCTGCCCATGGGCATTGGTGCCTCGTCGGGAACGGGCATTAATACCAATCAATATTACGGGTCCAATGGCGCCTATCCCAGCTACAACAATTATAATCCCTACTACACGTATACAACTGCACGACCCAACTACGACTATAATAATTATAATAACAATAACTACAATAATTACAACAACTACAGTAACAGTAATAACAATTACAATGATTACAACTCATACGGTTAAATGTTAAGTTATATGTTTACCAAAACTTGTTTGAAATAATATATTAAGACTAATTATGCGTTAAATTTTGTGTTATGTACTATTTGATTAACAATCTTCAGCTATTAAACGAACTGAAATCATTTGTAATAATTCAAGCGGCAAAAATTCAAGTCAGAGAGTGTTAAGCAAGTTAAATGTCAGAAATAATAAATGATTAAGATGAACAAAGATTTCTGTATCTTATATTGTGTCAACACTCTTCAGAAAGAACGAAAATCGAGGACACATTATAGGCCTTTATCTTGCAAAGAAAGTTGTGGCAACCTAGACCTGAATTCTGCAACTCACATCAACTCAAAGAATTCGGAAGCACTTTTACACAACGCAGCCCCAGACAAATAAATGTATAAATACATAATTATTTAACAGCAACAAAATGTCAATAATATTATCGCCGCTCCATGCTCGCTGGCTAGGGGAAAGAGACGGCAGACAGCTTGACGCAAAAGAGCGAAGTGAGAATTTACGATAAAAACACCTGTTCGCCAAACAAAACCACTCAGTCTGCGGTTAGACAGCCATCTCGGCGGTCGTTCGTATCCAAACATGACGAAGCCATCTAGTGGATACCCGCTCATCGCTTTGTTGTTGGCGATCGTGATTCCGAGAGAGATTCGGGCACGTGAGGCCATCACTCCCGGACCAGATGTGGGTCAGATCATCAAAGATCTCGATGGAGTGCACATTGATGGGACGGCGTTTGAGCGAGGTGAGTTTTACAGCTGCGGTCGAAATGGTAGTAATTCTTTGAGTATTTTTCTTTTAATATATATTTAATACTATATATTATATATATTTAATATTAAAGATAGTATCTACTACTACATTTTAAGGTAAAGTGTATAGTTTAGCTGAGTAAACATATTTTCTTCCTCTGAACAGCTGAAATAATTTACAGAAGGTGTTTGAGTCTCGTCTAATACCTATTATGTTACCTAGATAATGGAATTCCATGAAATAGTTTCTAAAAATACCCAAACAGGCGTCACAACCTTAACCTTTTAATATATATTATACTTAGTCATTAGTACAACAAACTCTTTAATGTTTTGTTAAAATTTGATTGATTAATTGGTTAATTTGATACTTACTTTTCTGCTTCTCTTTTTCATCATTAAAAACTTATTTTATAATCAATAATTCCAATAATAAGTTATTTTGAATTCGAATAACTTAAAAGAAAACTAAAACAACCCACAAATATTTTCCTCAATCGTTCGTAATTAATTTAATTATTATTAATATATTGCAGGTGCCCCCTGTAAGGTGGACGTGCAAAAGGATCTTCCCAGGCCCGACCAGGTGCAGCCTCTTTACCTCCGTCCCGGCACGGATCTCTACTGGCTACCCAACGCCGACGGACAGCTGGAGATTCCCCGCGGGGCCAGCATTGAGCTTCACTGCAGCCAATCCTTTACGTCCATGGACACGGCCCTGCGCTCGATACTGTTGCAGTGTGTGCAGGACACCACCTTCTCGTGGACGGGGTCTAAAATGAAATTCCGTGATTTTACCTGCAGCCAGGCCATTCCCTATACCGTGGAGCGTCTCGACAGGCGTTGCGTGGATGTCGCCACGGAGCAACCCGCGGCGCAGTGGTATCGCGTGGGCTACGACATCGGAGATGGCAGATTTGTGGCCACCATGGAGCTGTGCCACGAGCCGGATCTCCTGCGCACACATTACGCCCGCCACCAGCTGACACCCGCCAGCGTACACTTCCAGAGGAACGTAAAACGTCTGAAATTTAGTCCCGCCGGCCATTTCACCGGCTTTGACATAGGCAAGATTTACTCGCATCGAAACCAGGAGAAGGTGATGGATGCCGGTCTCATCGACGTCAAGGCCGGGCTCTTTCTGGCCCGCGGACACCTGGCGGCCAAGGCGGACCTGATCTATGCCAGCCAGCAGCGGAGCAGCTTCAATTATGTAAACGTGGCGCCGCAGTGGCAGACTTTTAACGGTGGCCGATGGGCCAATCTGGAGGAGGCCACGCGGCGTTATGTGGCCAGTTCTGGTATCTCGGCCACCGTATACACGGGCACCTATGGCCAGATGAAGGTGGCCGGCAGTCGCGTCCTCCACCTGACCACCGATGCCAACAACAATGGGCTGCTGGCTGTGCCCCAGCTCTTTTATCGCGTCCTCATCGACAACGCGCAACCGAAGCGCGGAATTGCCCTGCTGGGCGTCAACAATCCGCACGCCACCCTCGCCCAGATCCACGAGTCCTATGTCATCTGTGATCCCGTTGAGGAGCAGGTGCCGTGGCTGGACTGGTTGCACAAAGGCAACGCCAAGGGTAAGCTGAAGCAGGGCTATCTCTATGCCTGCTCCGTTGCAGACCTCGCCCGTGTCGTTCCCCAGCTGCCAAGAGCCCTGCTCGATGTGGACGAGCTTCTGGCATAGATGCGGGCTCGGGTTCTGTTTCCGGTTCCGCTTACCTTTGCATTTAAGCGAGTGCAATAAAGACTGAGTGCAGGTGTGCCATTTGCATACGGGATCTTGACTACACTACGTGGGTACATGAATAATTTCGTATTCATTTTTGGATATTGGTAGTGATTTAAGGAAATATTATAATACAAAGAACACATGTTATGGTCATGATAATCGTATGACCTTATAACTTATCAGATACATACTTATGATACATACATGTGTTTCCAAAAGTTCAATAATAAATTAAATAATAATTTAACTTAAACAACAGAAAGATGTCTTTCTTTATAAAAAAAATGTATAGCAAAGCTTATGGAATAGTCGTTGATCCATTACCTAAAGTTTAATACAAAAAAGCAAGGCGTGGGGATTCGACAGCCTTTTATTTAAGAAAATATATTACAAATTATACAAAATTTACTGCATTAAAAATAAGTAGTGAAGAAGTCTCCGACAATCTAGGAAAATACGCAAAACTTCTGTATTTTTGTTTATAAACCTTTTCCACATCGGTACTTATGTTTCTTTTCATTTAATCGACACAACGTTGTCTTAGACTATTACGATATTGCTTTCTTTGATTTTAAATAAATGCCAGGGTGAACCTTGAACCGATTCCATAAATCTAACAAGTTAATTTCCATCAAGGAGTTTATCCTCGGCCCATTCTTCTGTTATCCATCTGTGCCAGATTCGTGCGTGTGTGTGTGCGTAGCGATTATTAACGCTCGTGTGAGCTTCACGCCATCAAAATCAAATGGGACATCGTGTGTGGTCATGTCGGGGCGGGGTTACGCCCACGCCCACTTCCATGGGTTTCCGGGGCCAAAATCGGAAACGATATAGCCTCGTTATGCGTTTGCCTTGTTGGCGGCAGAGTAAAATCGGTGGAAGAAACGAGGATATCAAATACGGCTCGGCTGCATTACCTTCATGCCGAACACACACACACAGCACAATTTGTTCCACAACATTGATTTAATCCTTTTTCTTCTGGGCCACGCACACACCACACACATACATACAAAATGGCAGTCGTGAAGAATTTTTGTTAAATTTTCCGCTGGGCTTTTCATGGCATTTCCTGTCGTGGCGCTGCGTCCTTGGCATTATCATGAATATTTTTGCCCCTCCGTTGTGTGCCTTCGATACATTTCCATTTACTGATTTGAAGCGCACTTTCCACTCGGCTTTCTTCTCTTCTGCTCTTTTCCGCTTTTCCGTTTTTTTCGATTTTCCGTTTTCCGCTCGCTTAGGTCAGACCCGGCATTTGGAAAGGGGCAACCTAAATTATGTTTTTATGCTAGCTTGTGCGGTAAGCAATATTTGCTCAAGTATCCTTTACAGACTTTTGGGCAGTAATCATCAAATGGGGCGTAGAATTTAAGCCAATTTATGGTCAGGTTTGGGCCGAGTTATAACAATGCCTGGAAAGCAAATTACAATTTAATTGTAAATGATACAATGATTTAAATCTGGCTCATTACTTTGTCATCGCATTATAATAGGATTATTTATTATATGTTTAAAGATAGATTTTAAATTAAATAGAATTATTTCCGACTTGGGCTTTCACTTTAAGTCAATATAAATATATTTCCCAGATTTCCCGCAAGAAAATATATGCAGCAAATAAATGTTTTAAAAGCTATATAGCTTTAAAAATTATGTTTACGTTCTTACCAGTCTAAAAATTCTCCAAGAGGAGGGAAAACTCGAAAAGGAATGCCCACTGATGGTGATAGAGGCGGGTATCGATCAAGACGCCACACAAAATGATCTTTGTGTGGTTTATAATATCAAGATGACCTCTAAAAAAAAAGCTGCAAGTGATATAAATTAATTAAGAATTATTTAAGTATGTACCAGATAAAATATGCATAATATTAACATCTTTATAATTTCTTAGGGTTATTACAATTAATATGTATGCACACAAATATATCCTTAAAGTCTACGCAGACAAACTTCAAACTTTCAGCTCACATTTCTTATAAATTAAATGCTCTTTTTTGCTACGAGTAGCTGCCAAGCATTTGTAACAATTGTATTCCGCTTTAGGGTACGAAATGGAGTGCAGCACGAAGTCCAAAGTCCAGACGACTTTGCTTTAGTGGCAATAACATTTCCCTTAAAAATTGGGGGGATAAAAAAAGAGAATACAACAAATTGCCCTGTTGTTGTTTATCTTGTTATTTTTTCTTTCTTTTGCTGACTTGATGAAAGTTTATCTGGGTCCCAAAAGGAGCGGCGAGCAATGGCAAAAAAGACGAATAATTGAACGCACTTCACGCAGATGTTGTCGGGATTCTTTTTTATGTCATTTGGCCGTACGGCCTGCCGCCAGAAGGATATGTGTGCTGTGTCCTGTGGCCTCCAGCGGAAATTATAATTTATATTTGGGTTTTCGCTCGGCTTCTGTGTATATTTTAATATCGCCACCTCTGGTTCGAGGGCCAGTTCCACGCGGCTCTTCTTTTATTTTGATTAAAATTCATATTAAATATTTGGCGAGCAAACAAAAAACAAAAACAAAAGAAAGAAAAACAAGCGAAAACACAACCGAAATGTATCAAATAAAATGTGTAAAAAAAACAATACACATAAAAAATATATTATAAATAATTTCCTGCTACCGTCTGAATTTATTTCCCGCTGTGGGTCCTGCTTCCTTCCGTCCCGGCGATAAACTATATACATCCCATGACCCACACATACGCATATGTACATATACATTGAGCTACGACCCAACCCGAACTTGCAGCAAATCCTGTGCTGCGCCTGCAAGGATATAAAAAGTAAACAAACAATGAAATGGTTCCCCTGTTTTCGGGTTTATTTACATGTGCGGATGGCCATATTTTGGGGACCAACAGGAAGCTGTAAGGGTTTTTGATTAATATTGGAAATTGAGCCTCCTTTTGACCGTCCTTATTTGGGGCTTTGCTTCTTTAATCGATAAGTGATATGATCTTGTCAAAGTTTATGTTGGATTTATGCAAAAATAAATTATAATGATTTAAGTAGGTTTATTTTAAGGGCTTTTCTTTGCTCAACTAAACATCAGAGAACTTACTTTACTTTTGCTTTAGCTTTAGCTCTGTTTCCTTGTGGTCCGAGCTTGAATTGGATTTTTATATCCTCAATTTGAGCAACATTTTCGCACATTTTGACCAGTTTTCCCTCCGACCAGCATAGATAGCGAAACAACGAGACAAAAGTGAATAAAATACGTGCACACAATCCAAATGAAATAAGAGGAAAATATGAAAATTGTAGAATGCCGGAATGCAGAAAGAAAAGCGAGCAGACAAGAAAGTTGGCGATGGAGAGATGGTGAGGAAATTCCGTTTCATTTTACTGGAAATTACAGTGGGGAATGTCCACAGCAAGAGAAGACGACGTTGACATCCAATATCCTTATTGTTGGCCAACGGAATTTATGGCTAACAAAGTCGTTAAGTAGGCTAAAGTGTGTGGCATGCAACGGAGACTGAAGGTTACGGCAGGAGCATGCAGCCTGCAGCTGAGCGGAAAATGGCCAAGTCAGGGTCGGGTCGGATCGAGTAATCACAACTCGAAGCTAATGAGGTCATCAGCGTGCCCGCCGCCTGCAATATTCCATCCGAGTGCCAGTCCATCCGCATCCATCACATCACCGTCGTGGCTGCGAAATTGAATTTTGAGTACTGCCAAAGTGCGGCCGCCAGGTAGGCTCCGATTCAGGTGTTTGATTAATGGGTCCCGGGCCCTGTCGCAGCCAAAAGCCGGATTCGAAACTTGTTTGCTGGTCACCCACTACACCCCCACAACCCCCCACCCTCCCACTGTACTGGTTAACCCAACGAGATCTGATTTCCATCACGATTGCGGCCTGGAAACTGCAATTACGGTTGCAGGAAATTGGAGAAGTGCCTTCACCATAGGATTTCGTCTAATTAAATCCAATTTTTAGTGGGAATATATATTCTAAAGGGAAATATTGAATATTTGTTTAAAGATTAATTTTTCATTCTATTATACTCGATTCAATACATTTTTTAGCTAATAAATATGATGAGAATAATTATAATGTCGTTTTAACCAGCTTGTACATATTTTTCTCGATATTGTCCCTGTCTGTGTACCTTGCATCGGTTCAAATAAAGCCATGCCCTTTCCATTACTGTTCCCATCTCAGTCCAGGGACTGAAGGCAGCCTTCACGTTAAATTCTATTATTCTCTTGTTTATGATTTGACTTTAAAGGCCGGTGGTAACCTCGATTGAAAGACGCCAGGGGATCAGCAGCAGGAACTGGCGCAGGAACAGGAAGAGGATGGGTAAATAAATTGGTTTCTGCCATAAAGGCATAAAGCCGTTAGGTGCCAGTCCACCCACACCCAGGACCTGGCGGCTGTGCTCCACAATTTGAATATGTGTGAATATTTATGTACGAATATACATACTTCTAAAAACATTTCATAACCCCAGCCCATAAAAAGCAACGATAATTTCGTGCTTTGCTGGCTTGTCGTCACCAGGTGAGATCAAAGGGTTTGCCATTGTCCTCTGCTACGTAGAGTCACCTGAATGTTTATGAATTCGCTTCAGGTGCGATGGTAATTAAATCCTTAAAATAAAGCCAAAACACTTTACAGATTTAAGATCAAGTTTTTGAGGATATTAAAGATAAAGAATCTGAAATAAAGGATATAGATTTGTTTATAGTTTCATGACAATAAAGCAGGCACTGTAATCATTATAAGTTTATAATAAAAATCAGCCAATAATCAATTATTTATGAGTTGGTGGTCATCATGAGTATTATATTTGAATTAAAAATAATGCAGACATTTCAATGGCATCTGTACACTTTTATTATAACCCTATATTTTTATTGACAAGGTTAAAAATCTACCAAAGCTAAATCCTACCTTTAAGAAAGTTTAAATATAAATTTGTATAAAAACAAACATGTACTCCGGATGGTTATAAAGAGCCATGTTCAAGTGTAATGATTGCAGGCAATCAAGGGGAACGAGAGAGAGACCCGTAAAAGAAAGCATAAAACCGACGCTGCTGAAAAATGTAACAAGCCGCAGAGCAACAACAACAACTGCCAGCCAAATGGGTTAACACTCAGTTTGTTCGTGCTTCCGTGCTTTGAGGAGCATTCGGCGGCGCTGCGCTTTTTATCATCTTTTCGGGCACGCCCGCCCCAAAAGTCCCGGCCAAAGTTGCGCGCCGTCTTGGCCACAATTGGCATGTCGGTCTGCGGTCGGTTGCTGCAGCTGCATGGCACGGATGTGGGCCACAAAAATGCGGCGGGGTGATTGCCACCACCCAAAGACGACAAAACGAGCAACGGAAAGGTAACAACTGTGCCCGGTGGCTTGCAAATGACTTTGCCATGCTAACCAAATGGTTATCTTTCAGTTTTCATTGTGGTGTGCCCCAGCAAGTGGATAACTTTCGGGGTTGCGAGTTCCAGGTAATTTGCATTTAAGCCAGAGAAACGGCAGCTCAGTAACAAGTAAGCTTTAAATACGGATATCTTTCCCCAGAAGACTTACTTGTGTTTTAAAGAATGTCTTAATATAAATATCAAGTTGAAGTAATGCAAATCATTTATAGATTTTTCCGTGTGCCTGCCTACCTAATTGATCAAATACGTGTAATTGATTTGTTTGTTTCTGGCAATCAATTGATTATTCTTTAGCCAAAGGCGGAATTTAAAAGGCGGGGCACAGCCACAGTCCCATAGTGATTTACACTTTACAGTTCAATGAACTGACCGCAGTTGAACGAGAATTTCCCGAGGAGTGACAAAATAGGAAAAGCGTTTGCCCGAGACACTTCAAGTGTAAATTTGATGGCCTCGAGGCGTCCGCTCAAGTGCAGTCAATGATAAATCTCCACGCAACAATGTCGGGCGAAGAGTCTCTATATATATAGTATAGGCCAAGCCATATATAGGCAAACAATATATAAATCTAAACGGCGCTTTCACCCTCCGCTTTTTATGGCTTTCGTTACTGGAAATCAATTGAATTGAGGCGCTGCCTACAAAAGAGTGTCGTATAGATACGTTTGTCGGGGCCAATCACCGGGTTGTCGCCAGGATACAGGACACAGGATACCGGATATGGGTGAAAGTGAAAGCCCCGGCAATGGTGGGTATTAGGGCGCTTTAAGGAGCTCCACTTTTGCCGTTACCACTCTGCCAGCTTATCGTCCGGCTGACAAATTGCCGGCCAGACAACGACTCCTGATGCCGCCGAAATCCCCTACGGGGCAGACTTTAATTCTCAATGAAGTCGAAGTGAAATAAAAAATCCTGAAAACTCAGAAACATAAAAGCGAAAATGTATTTCAATCTATTTGGCGCAGTCTATAGGTGGGGCGGCGTCAGCGGACAGAGAAGATTTACGGGCCCGCTCTTGTTAAATGCTCTGTCAGGAGACGACAAACAAAAAGGGTCGAACCGATGGCAGGGACATGGATATATCCCCTGAAATCGCTGAAAGCAACAGTTGAATTATTCAACCTTATGCGAAATGGAGTTCAGATTCAGATTCCAATTTTTACTCAGTTCTTAAATACAGAATGAGCTGTCAATAAAGTGGATAAGGACAAATTGCATCCACTATGTTTATATATAGAAATTCCATCAATCAAAAGGGAAATATTGTGATCTAAATTAAGTAACTAACTTAACTTGCAACACTTTTAGCGTCACAACTAAGATAATCATAATGAGCATGAAAAATATGAGACTTTTCATTATGGAATCGCGGATAATCTACTTTATTTACCAGTTGTCAAGGACCTCTCGCTCTCCGTTCGCCGAACACGGAATCTCACGAATAATGTGAATGTGACAAGAATATAAATTCATATTACAGGAACTGTGAGTACGAAGTATAACGAGCAGGAGACTCCTGTCCCCCATTCCCCATTTCCCATTCCATTCGCCCGGTCTCCCCGAGAATGGGACTCTAATGTGACATTTATAAGTGCCGGGGCGACGGATGGGCGACGTAGCATGTGGCACACACTGACGAGCAACGAGAATTACAAAGTGCATTTTTCATCATTCTCCCAGAAGGCGAACACAAGTTGCACAACTATTTTTGAGTTACTCATATCATGTTCCCGCTTCGCCACTTGAGTATGCGAAATTTGCGACACACTTTAAAGTTCTTTGAGTTCTCAAGTTGATTAGATAGAACCTAGGGCCTAGCCAGGATTCCTTCAAGTTGCAACATGAATTATCCTCCAAGAGCAAGCGCCTTAATGAATTAATATATTTCAGAAATATCATAACATAAGAGATCTTTGGATATGTGTCGCTTAATGAAAGTTACTGAACTGAGCCCCATTTGATACGGTCCCTTCGGATGCAAATGTCCTGAAAATAAATACAGCACTTATTAATGTGTTCCAAAAAACTTGAAATATTACCAACCTGATGGGTAATATCCTGCTTCTGACTGCCAGCGGGAATTTCCAGTTTGAGGGGAGGCTGCTGCCCAAGTCCCTGATTCATCCGAATCAGGTCTATTGCAACGTTGAAGAAATTTGTATTGACATTACCCTTAGCCAGTCGAAGAAGCTTCATCTTTTTGCAGTTTGCAATTATTGTGAGCAGTCCATTGGTAATATCCACGGAACAGGACATCCACAGACAGAGCTCCTCCAGGTTCGTGAGGCGGCCCAGAATCTCCACGCACTCGGCGCTGGAGCAGAAGCACGTAAGGTGCCTCAGGCTCTGGATGCGGACCAGCTGACAGGCCTCCTCGTGGGTGAGGCTTCCTCCGTCAATGGAAATATGCGTCAGCTGAGACTTGACTGCCAGGGCTGAGAGAAGGGGCTCGAAGGAGCCGCTCCGCCGGATTCCGAAGTGCGAGAGCTCCCTAAGCTTGGGAAGCCTGGCCAGTGGCTTGTAGTCCGCGGACTCCGCTGTCATGCCGAATTTCAGGACCTCCAGGTTCTTGCAGTAAGTCACTACAGTATCAACGAGATTCTTCTGGACACAGGCATAGCCCAGATGGAGAATGCGAAGACTGGCATTGGATTTGCAGCATTTTACCAGGCAAGTTGATGGGAGTTTCGGTATGATAAGCTGCAGTGTTTCCAGTTTCTGCAGTTGATAGAGGCGATCCACACTGAAGTCTGTAATGTTGTTCTAGTTCAATGTTTATTTCTAGTTGATCCTGTTTTATCTAACTTACCCTGAGTTGCCTGAATCTGCAGTCGCCTCAGCTCAGGCAAATGTCTAACGGCGGCCAGAATTTGATCGAAGGGTTTGTCAATGGGGGCGATGTAAAACTTTAGTTGCGTGACCGCCAGGTCCTTCAACCGGCTCATGCCAGACAGAGTATGGCATAGAATCCCAAAACATTCCACTGGTGCTATGCATCCGTGGGGCGTCCTCATGCACTTTCCCGTATCGAAATGGTCCAGATCGATGGTCAAAACCTCCACAGTCTCGCGGCAGATGCAAAATTGTATCAGTTCTAAACGCGAGCGGGTTACGTCGAGTGTAAAATCACGATATTTGGCACCGCACTTATCTATAAAAACCTGTCGAAATCGCTGGCATACTTGAGCGAAGCTAATGCGATCTTCCGTGGGAAGAAATTCGAATATATTATATAGACAGTCGTCATAGAGCTCAGCTATATTTGTGGCACCCATTGCCGCAGCGATCGAAGCGAAACTAAAATTGAATTGAATGCAAACTGAGGCCACGTCGGAATAAAGTGTTATGAGTAATCTGGCGTTATTTTTTGTACCGATAAGATATACGTACTCGCCGGCAATTGGCTGGGGAACCAGTTTGGCGAGTCTCAATGAAACTGACCTATCGCAATACGATGAATGAAATAAATGCATTGCTGATGAAATATAAACAAACAGCAACAGTTGATGTGATTTTATTTACAAAATACTCTCTTTATAATATTAATATTTTGTAACCTCTAAGGTCGAATATCGAAATTGATTTCCATTTCCAAGTGCCGTAAGACAATGTCGCTCTTTATCTTCGCAAATTTTGAACTGACCAAGGCATCGTTGAGATATGCCAAAAGGTTCAGATGCATAATCTCTTGGGTGTCCGAGTCGATAGGAATTTCCTTTTCAAAGTCTTCCACATTAAATCTAATATCTGATTCTTTCAATCGCAATAATTCTTTTTCTATATTGAGTTTGACTTTCACCCTGAGCTCTTTTAAATTCCCAATTCTAGCCAAGAGCTGTATTTTTCGGGCATGAGTCGGCCATTGATTTTTCAGGGCCTTTAGCAAGGCGTATGTGGCAATTGTTGTAATATCCTTTAAATTACGTATATCCTGGCCCTTTAGATTTTCTACGGTGCTTAGCAACTCATTTAGTTCAAAACCCACGGGTGTCGAATCGAAGTTATGGTTCTGGCTGCTGTTTCGATACCAATTATTCAGACGTAAGAGCATTCGTTTTATGAATGTCATATCTGCAGAAGTCAGTCCTAGAACCCCCTTACTTGAGAGAATGTGTACGCTTATATGGTCCAGTTTTTTGTCCTCCCTTGAATCACATTTCAGGTCAAGAGCACAAGCGATTGGCCATCGCCATGAATGCGTAGGACTGAGGTCCGACGGCGGCGCCTTTAATTCGCACTCTAACAGTTCCAAATGGTGGACTTTAGACAATTCTTCAATTTCCGATTCTAAAGGCTGATCAACTAACAGAGTTCTCAAGGAACCATTTTCTGCCATTGATTTAAAGAGAGCACTTAACGAATCCGCCTGTGGGTATCCGCGTAAAGCCAGGTGACTTAATTTCGGTAATTTGGTGAGCGGGACGTACTCAATGGCATTTAAGTCTAATTTCATTTGAATGTTTAGGTACTCAATATTTTGGCTGAAGGGTGCTATATCGGCTAATTTGCCGTGTATTTCCGTGCTAAGAAACCCAAGCTCTTTCAGATTTGGATTGGCTTTTATACATCGAACTAGTGATTCGGCATCCATGGGCGTAAACAGCACAAGGCCCTGCAAATTGCGAAAACCCTCTAGGTACTCTGCTCTGTAAGCTGTATAGAATATAAATATGTCTATTATTTAAATTAACAAAATGATTAAGCTGATCCTTACTTGCCATGTGTAGGTCTAACATTTTCAAGCTACTTTTCGCTTGAAGAATTTTTATGATCCGCTCAAATATTTCCATATGCTCGGAATAATATGACTTTTGCACGTAGCTCAGAAGGCAACTCCTGAGACCCGTATTTTCCGCCAGGGAGGTACATATGATGTCCCAGAACTTTTGCTTTTCCGCCTTGGTATACGGCCTTATGCTTTCGTAAATTTCAGTCAAATTAAGTGACACAATTTCGCTGGTCAAGAGACAGGCTTTCTTGACTTCGCGCAGCGTCCACAAATCATTATTCCAGTCTATGAATACCGAACGAATGTGGTCGTTGGAAATCGCAAAGAAAATAAGATCCCTGTATCGGTCTTTATTTTTACTAAGTTCACAATTATTTTTTATTTGCTTGAAAATGGCAAATAAACAATAAACGTTTAAGTCAAGAATTGTTTTATTTTTTCTCAATAAAATACACGATTTCCTTTCCATTCTGTTTCGATCTGCGAGAATTACTTGACTTATTCCGACGCTGGTTATGAGGGTACAATTTCCGGCAATATTGGTAACCTAATCGCTCAATCGACTTCTCGCAAGATAAGATAGGAAAGCTACACACAGATAACTTTTGTAGATTATTTGCAGATATTTAATTTAGACTTGGACACTTGATAAGAGCCAAATGATTGTTTTTTTCTAGAAATGTTCTCTTATTCGTTATTAAGTTTATATTAATATGAGATTTACCTCTACCTCTACCTTATTTTTATTGTTACTAAACTAAGAACTAAAGCAATGTCGCGTCCAGGTGCCAGCACATGGCCAAACTATTATAAAAAGCTTATAATTGAATTTTTTATAATGTGCCGCACTGGCAAAGGGACTTATCCTGGATAACCGTGGTCGGTGTGGCCTGGTCCACATCCTGGCCTGATTCTTTCACCGAGCTTGGGTCATAAAATACCAGCGGAGGAGGAGCTCGAGCTGAAACATTTAATAGTTGGAAACATAAATTCGCCTGACCAGCGCTACAATTAGGGGGGAAAATACACATCGGTTTCCGGTGCATCGCTGATGGCCGGTTCGAGGTCGGTCCCTTGTCTTGTCTTTTTATTGGCGACTTTCCGGAAAAGTGCCGCAAATTGGAGGCATTAAATTCAGCTGGTGAAGGTTGCGCGATAAGCCTAAGTAAATATAAGTTCTTACTTGATTCGCCAGAATATCGATAGGAAATAACTATACAGAAGGGGAATCCCACGTTTATTATTATCATCAATTGTGTTTCTGCAAATTGATTATTTGTGTCTGACATGTTTTTGAGTTTTAGTTACCCACAAGGACGGATGTTAGTTTGCGCTTCAACGATCTGTCAGCGCTTGTCGCCTGTCCAGAAATGTGTGTAATTTAATCAGACGGGGAGGCCTTGGAAAAAAGCAGGCATAATGTGCGAAAAAGATGACAGGCGATGTGTTTGGTAGTCGTCCTGCCCGCAAGGCAGGACCTCTGATATTGTATTATGTTTTTATCCTCCTTTTATCCGGCAAGCAAATGAGAATACCGCATTTGCATAAGTAAGAAAGTGTGAAAGTGAATGCGAGTCTGCTGGCCCTGGTATCCCTTCTCGTAAGCCGTTTTTGCGCTTTTTGACAAATGACTTAAAGCCCTTTGGGGCCTCCGACCGGCTATGAAAAGGGTTCAAGTAATTTGTTGAGACTCTTGAATATTGAATGCGAATGCGAATGCGGACCACGTGCAGAGGGACACAGCACTGGCGAATAAAAATGAAATATCTTTTTGGCGAAACAAGCTGAGAAGAAAAAGCGTTAAGCGCCATGACACAAAGTGCTTTATGTCCAAAGATGCTGAAATAAAATGCTTTGTGGAATTATGGAATTGCGTAACACCATCAGATGTCCCATCAACATTTCATAACCCATTAAATATCCAATGACCTATTTAGTGTGGGATTTCTTGTGTCGACAGTTTACAAATTAAAGCCAACAGTTTCCAAAATATTTTTTTTGCGGAATTTTTATGTAAACATTAAACTGAAACCACAAATGGCGAAGATGTAGCTACGATCAGATCAAGGCTAAGAAAGTTCTGGTATATTTCAAGGAAATTTTCAAGAATTAAGCAGACTAGGACGACCGCTTAGAGTGGTCTAAGGATATGGAGTACATCTGGTCAGAAAACGCTTAACCCGAATGAACGCACATCTGTCTTTCATGTGCGTGATGAAAATCGCCCAAATATGAGTTCAGATTGGCTTATTCGTGCTGTTTGGGGCCCGGTTCCATTACGCTTTTATTGCAACAACAACTTGCGAGAATGTCCTTGTCCTTGTCCAAGCTCAAGGAAGCGTTCGCCGACGTAGCTGGAGGAGGTGCGCGTTTAATCCGGAAACTTATTTATGTATGCCTTTCCGGTCGTTTTCCTTGCCCGACGCATTTCTCGCATGTGTAAGTTCGTTTATTGTCGCACAGACAATCGCACAAACAAGGGTGTTTGGATGCCCTGGCAGAGGTTTGCAGGACGAATATGGAAGCGGGATCGCGGGGTTCGGGATGTGGCTTTATGCCATTCTTATGACACGCCCGCGCACACTTTCACTTTACATAAGGCGAGCGGGCGGTGTGTGTGTGTGGGTCCTTTGTGGTGCCGACGCTTCAGGAGGACATCTAGGCGGGTGCGAGTGTTTGTGTTGACAACACTTGATAATTCCCTGCATACACGCACTTTGACTGCAAGACACTACTCGTTTTATTCAATTCAAACGCATATACACATGTCTCCACTGGATCCATCCTGCCCTTGGGCATCCTTGTCTGCGGCTTTGAATTATTTAAAATTGTTTCTTTGCAGCACTTTGTGGTGGTAGTGGTTCTCCTTTATTATATATTCATAAGGGGGCAGATCGATGGGTTATTTCGAAATATGATATTTGTCCTCGCTATAAATGTTGATTTACGGTATGTCCTGCGGCTGCTCGTTTAGCTTTTAATCGTGCCTCGGGCTAGGTTGAGCCTCTGCCGCTTTTTCTTGCTCTTAGTTGTTGTTTTTTGGCCTCGACTGATACGTGATACTCGGCGTTGGGACATCACTTAATTTGCTTTAAAGTAAAGAGATTTTATGTTGAATAGCATTATAGGTACAATATAAAATCTATAAGTATATTTCCATACTCGTAAACATATTGAATTTCTAGAAATTAAGTTCTTAAACTGAGCTTAATTTCTTCGGATTAGCTACCTCAATTTACTTATTAAAATAATTAAGGATATTTAGTATATGCTAATGGGATACTATTCCCAAAATACTTGCCACAAATTGTATTTTTTTTTTTTATTATTTACTTATCTAGCAATCTCTTCTTACCAACAAACTAAGCGAAAACTTCTTAAATTTTGTCATTCACGATGTTTTGATTCTCAGCTAGTGGGTGGTTCGAACCGTGGTGGCAATGGCAGGATGTACGAACCCTTGCTGGGTTAATTTAATTAACGAGCAAGGCAAAGAAATTACTTCGAGGGCCGCTGAAAAGTTGTACAGCTGCGGCTGGCGGAGACCTTCGCGGAAAAGCGTTCGAAGGAAAAGGAAAATGCCTGGCAGTCGGGCCATAGATCAAAGCACGCCTGCTGAGCACGGCTTTTCCGCTTTCCCTTCAGCTACTTGTATCTGCGCTTCCCGTGCGTGTGAGCTGTCAGCAGGTGAGTGTGCGAGGTGTGTGGGTGTGGGTTGAGCCTTCTCGGTTTTATATAAAGTAGGTCAGTAGTAGTGCCGTGCCAATAAAAGTTAATGCTTTCAGGTGCGAGTGTGTGTGTGTGCGAGTGAGTGTGCATTGTGTGCCCTGGCCTGTTGATATTTTTTAATATTTATAGAATTTTAAAATGGCCGTTAAGTGTAGATATTAAACATTTAAATTCGAAAGCCACGCGATTGGATGAAGTTGTCACACTTTTTGGCTATGCTTTAAGTCATTTGAGTCGATAACTTATAATATTTCTAGCCATAATAGTGAAAAACGACTGATACTGGATCATTGTACAGAGCGAAACTTTTCCCCTTCTTGGCTGTAGGCGATGCAAGATACTATAATTTTATTTAAGTTATATAAAAAAAGTCAGTCATGTTTCAAAGTACTTTCTTTAGCTACAAACTCTTCCCCCCTTCAAAAAAAAAAGGAAATACGTATAATTAAGCAAAAGTCGTGCTAATAAATAAATAAATAAATAATATGTGATATGCAAATTTCAGTATAGTCTGATTATAAACATGGGAGTTAATAAAAAATAAAGATGCTAGGTATGCAACATCTTCATTTGTGTTGGCAGCACCAATGCGTGTTGCTCAACATGTTTCAAGCAAGACTGTTCTTTATTTCGGTGTTGCCCAACATGTTTCTAGCAAAAGTTGCCTTAGAAATGCAATTGAGAACAAGGCATTATCTGCTTGATAAAATGCAAGGTATAATATAGTGAATGGTTGGTTATGCATTGCTATCTTATCTAATCTTACTGCATTCAGTTGATGAACTTTTTCAATTGCAGGAAACAGTCATCGCTCTTCGGCTCACCATAATGGATGGACAACTCGGAATTTTGCAGTTAAACGATGATTGCCTACAAAAAATACTACAGTATGTAGACATGAAAGGACGAATCAGTTTCGCCCAAACTTGCACTAGATTTCGAGAAGTCTTCATGGTGTTTGCACGTTATGAATACTCCTATGTTTCGATTATTGGCGATGTTGAACCCCAGGAGTTGACCATGCTGAGCCTGGTGGCTGCGAGTGTCAAAAAGCTGAATATTTTCGCGGACGATCTAGTTAGTTCAATCAATGATAATTATACGGGTACCCATCACCATGATGTTATTTCAAAATTCTGCAAACTGATCCGAAGAATGGACAGCCTCAAGTCTATCAAGCTGTGGCAGGTGAGGCCACATCCGATCGTCAAACAAATCATCAGGGCTATAAAAGATCTGCCCCTTCTGAGAAAACTGTTTTTGTGCATTCCAAGTAAGTGTTCGTGCGACAATAAAAATAAATATCTGACAAATGTCTACTTTTTATCTAAAGAGCGGGACACTATAAACTTGGGGCACTTTCAACGGCTGGAGCTTATCTCGATAGATATGGAAATATCTTCTAGGGATCTCCTGCGGTACAGCAGATCGCTGGGCAATCTGAGGACCCTTCATCTCTCTCATCAAGTGAGCAGCTCCAATTTGCGGGAAATAGTGAAACAACTTCCCCATCTGAAGGATCTGAGCTTCTATATAGATCGACGGCTTAATTGGGATCTCTTGGCATGCCATCGAAATGCCAGAAACTCCCTGACAATGATCTTTGACTTCCTGGCCAGCGAAGGAACACTAGAGATCCTCAGGATCAAGGGACACATAAGTGCAGTAAGTGAGGCCAAGTCCCTGGCTAACATAAAATCCCTGAAGTCCCTGGACTGCAGTTTCGCCAACCCCAACTTTGTGATATATCTGACCGAACTCACCTCGCTCCGAAGACTGCGCATAACGTCGCTGAATGGCATGGATATATCTGCAACGTATCTGGATGTGATTCGTAGCTGCAAGGATCTGAACTTCCTGCGTATCTTCGATGACAACATTAGTCCGAACTTCGTGTCTAGAGCCGCCGAAGTGCTGGAAGACATCAAGTCGAAGAACACCTTGCATCTGCTAATCCACGCCCGCCACAGTTCGCATTCGTTGCAGGAGTTCAAGTCAAGGGCTCTCGACCATAAAAATATTTTATTCCGTTCGATAACAGCCACTGAACTTTTAACATTAATGTGATAAATTCCAAATATCTGTAATAATAATTTCCTAAGCATTTAAAAACAGATTATTTTTTTAAATTAGATTATTATTATTTTTTTTTTTGATTATTTTCATTAAAGTAATATGGTTTTTATATATAAATATAAATATATTTGATAAAAATTGATGGAAAAGAAAGCAAGGCCTTGCAAGAAAATGTTTTATTTTTAATTTAGCCACGCTTTTGCCTGACTTTCCCCGAGGCGTTCGAAGTCGAAAAAGTTAAAAGTAAAATCCAGCGGCTTGTCATGGATGGAGGGCGCCTTTTCCAATTATGAAAAACTCCGAACTGTTAATGAAATGTGTCAGAAACAATTTGGCAATATTTTTCACTTAAAGCTGAAAACAATTTATAATTAGAAAAGGCCTCGGAGTGAGAGGAAAAGGAACGGGAAAAAATGGTTTTACCTGTTGGCCAATCTACAAAGTCGTTTTATTTTTTTATTCCATTTTTATTCCGCAATGACAGACAACAGAGAGCGGGACAAACGAACAGTGATTGCGGATAGACAGAGATGGACGGGCACGGATGGGGACGGGACAAAACAAAATGGCAACTGTCGCAGACGGAAGTACGTCAAGTGTGGGCACAAAGCCGTCAAGCGAATGCCACGGATAAGCGGAAGTGGGCTGGAAGAAGAGGAGCAAGTTGGCGGGCCGGAAGCGGCCATTGTGTCCTTGCGGCGAGATAGGGGTGGCGGGCGGAAATTATTGTTTCTATTTTAGAATTTTTTTTGCTGACTGTTTGTCGGTTGAACTTTTCCATTTATGAGGCACTCTAGCAGGAAACTGTCCCAGTTATTCCATAACAAAATTTATCTCTTGATATAAATTCCAACCCTCCCCGTTAATGATTCCATTATCATTTTGATTTCAGTTTGCGTTCAGCTGCCAAAGTTTTAGTTTCCACGAAATTGGACAAACTTTTGCGCAACATTTATTGACTTATATTTGTGGGCATAACTAAGACTTTAAAGCCTTTAAGGCAAGTTGAATGCAAAATCGTGGGGCATTAATTAACTTGTCGTACAAGAGTCGGGAATTGATTGTCTTGTGCTCGTCGTTTGAGAACTTGAGAAAGTAATTGCATTGTTCGACAAAGGCCCGAAACAAAACCGTGTGACCTTTTCCCTGTTTACAATCTTCACTCACATTGCCTGGCCCCGAGCAGAAGTCGCAAAGTTTTTGGCAAAATCCTTTGGCTTGTTGACTCCTGAACTGGCCCGACAGGCTGCACTACTGCTGTTCCTCCATCGAATGATTTTGTAATTGGATATTTCGAAACATTTTAAAATGCTGTGCAAATTTCGGTGCCAAGATGCACAACTTGCTGAAGTGTTTCAATTAAAACTTGCTCAACTTGTTGACATTTATCGAACACAAAGCCATCAGTGTCGCATCCTGTTCTGACTACGGTTTTGTCAAACTCAATCCCTTGCACATATATACATATATATACATATATATATATATATATATATTATAACGTATCCTGTCGTCTTGACAGCCTGGGGTTTTCTGGACAACAAAAAGACGTTGATGATGGTAGTTCTAAATGTCATTGTTGAAGGGTTCCTTGTCGTAGTAGTTGTGTACCGGGTGCAGACATCACAGGGCAATTTCATTGATATTTTCCAAGGAAGTGCATTTGCCAAGGGACATTTCACAGCAATAACCAGAAACAGAGCTCTGCAATCAATGAGTGACTTCCTCAACCACTGTCTTTGAGTGTTGTCTTGTGGCGAAATACTTAAAGTTGGAAGTCATTTGATTTAATACAAGCTATTGAGTTATTAAGTTTATAGGTTGGTTGCTGTATTTATTCTAATGGCTTTATTTCTGTCTAAATGAGTTGGTGTTTTATATATTATATTTAGCTCATATTTTCCACCATTTTCATCCTTTGCGATTCAAAATAATTTATTTATATACATTTTTAAGTGTTTTTTCTAAATTTTTTCCATGAAATCTTTATGATTTTAATTACCGCTTCATTTAAACTTTTTCTGCCTCCATTTAGCTTTTTTTTTTAATACATTCCTGATACTTAAAAAGTCATTGCATTTGCTTAATTTTACTGACTATTAATGAATGCAAATATGCTGAAAAAACGCACTAATGTGCACTTTTCCCTCTCATTAACTCAATGGCCTTGCTTATCGAGGCATTTAACAGCCGTTTTAAAAAATAATTGACCTATTTCGTGGAACAAAGATTTGTTTTCAGGAGTCAGAAATATTCCAGGGATTAACGTCAGGCTGAAATGTGAAATATATATTGCATGGAAATTTGTTTGACAGACTTGCGTCGGCGATATTTCCCAAGGCCGGGGATTTTGTCACACACGTGCAAAGTGATTGCGTTTTGTTCCCATCAAAATACACATAAATAATCCAATTAATTGACAAGGGCGACACGAGGCTTCCTTCGGGGACCTCGAATAATTGGTTTACGGCCAAAGGCATCACCAGTCATTCCCCTGTCCCTCCAAAGTGGCGCTCAAAGTGGCGGTTTGAAGTTTCAGACACAATTTCAGGTGTATCCACTGGCGTATCCCCTCCTCACCAGCGAGTCTGCACAAAATGGCTAATTGGTTGCGCAGAAAGGCACATAATTGGCAAGGTGGGCTAACGGGCCAATCGGACCCGGAGCGACCGGTTTAATTGAATGTCCTTCGAAGGGTTGCCGAAGATGAAATAGCCAGGGAACCTGTCGCCATTGGCCTCACATTTCATCTAAAATTCCAGGTATGTAGATTACTTTATAAATTGAACATATATTTGAATTTTAATATATATTCCTCTTATTTTATATTATATTAATAGAACCACCTAATTTTTTGTTGAAGAAATGAATTAGTTATTAGAATAAGCACATTCTACCTGTCACTTAATGAAGTATAAAGCAACCTGATGTAGATGTTACTTTTGGTATTATATTTTCTGCTTAAACCATATATTATTATCTTATTATTAATTTCGGAAAACCAACAAATGCTTACTACTTTGACATTCCAAATATAAACTCAGAATAATAAAGTTCCCTGCGCGTTGAAAGCCATAGCTCTTAATATGTGCATCTTTGGGCTTACAATAAAGCTGGGAAACAAACAAGGCGGAAAAATATGAGACAAATCCCCTGCATTATCTGTCAACAGCCTTTTCTTTTTCATTATATATTCGCTTTCACAAATTTAAATAATTAAAACCGTATAGAGTTAACTTGCCGACTTTAACGGCTGAATTGATGCGGCGAAAGTCAGCGAACCGATAAATTCGAGTTCATAATTCTTCGCAATGCATTTTGTAATTAAGTGCACAAATATTTATGCCTGGCTTGAGGGATGATATTATTTTTTTATGCATTATAGTAAATGCATAATTAGCGCTGCTCTTTTTTTTTTGTTGTATAATGTATTTTAATATACTTTCGATGTATGCCTTAAATAAATATCATGCAATGCGTTGACCTCTGTAGCCTTGATTAAAATAAATGTACAACTGACTTTTGGAGGATGCCGCTGAATGCATTTTATAGGCCAGGCCATGACCTGGAATTTATATATACATATGTGGGCTTTTTTGCATCAATATAAATACATGTATTTCTGAATTTTTTTGCTCTCAGCTCTTATCGCTGCATGTGAATGGAGAACCCGCAGCCCAAATGTGAGAATTCATTCAATTGCAATTGCAAATTTGTGTCACTGAACTGTGAAACAATAAAGATTATCCCGGCCGGAGATGAGAATGCGATGTATGACCGGGTTTCGGTTACCAATTTAAATATCAGTTGGCAAGTGTCGTCACAAAAGAGGAGAAAAACAAAAGAGGTAATCTTATAGCCCATTGATGGCTTTAAGAAATTCTCACGGCTTGAGAGGGATCCGTGCTGATGAGTGGGAAATTAACACAAATATTTATGGTTTATCAGCACTTGCGACTTCCGGACAGCTTCAGTCCAAGACCTGGATATATGTACGTATATGGCCAACGAAGAAGGGGCCACAAGAATCTGGTTTCACGGACGAGTGCATCCGTTGACATTGTCTGATTAAAAGTGGATTTAAGCGACCTGGCTGATTGGGGCGTTCCTTGTGTATTTCTGGGCCACTGTTTGCCCAGATCCGCATTGGGATTGGCTTTCGATTTGATTTGCCAAGCTGTGTCTGGGCCGGCTATTTGCACGGCACTCAACTACTTTGCAGATTTGCTCGCTCTGCATAAACATACTGGTATGTCGGCATATTTAATTAGCAGCAGTCTCACAAAATTGCCCGACAGCTGACAAATTATGCCAATGTGTCCGAGTGTTCGTGTGTCGGCATGTCCTTGTGTATGTGGGACAGGACTCGGGCCCTAATGCACTCGGCCTAAATAATTTAACATTCATTGTCTCTGCCCGACGTTTGCCACCCTCTCTGTCCCTTCCTGGCCCAATGCTAGTGCGTTTTCAACGAGTTTTCACTGCGTAAATAAAACAGAGGCTGTTCGATGCTTAGTTGGCATCACACACGGCGTATACGTAATTTGCATTGCATTCCCAGCCTGCCCCCAGGCACTTTCAACACTGCAACACACAGGCACACACACAATGCCAAGAGTGCCATCTGTTGTCCATTAAATGCCAATTTCAATTTGTATCTGGCTTAAAAATTGCAATTGCAAAACCTTGCCAATCAGGTTTTCGCTAAACGTGAGAAAGTCTCCGAATTCCACAAATATTTGCCAATTTTCGATTGCCTGCTTGCTCATTTTATATTTTAAAATTCCTGAAACGCAGCAGATAATAAGTATAATGAAAATTGGTGCAGATCACAGGCCACACCGGCTTTCCAGTTCGTTTTTATGGATCATAAAAATATGAAAAAAGGGCATAATTAGACTGATAGAATTTACCAAGAAAAATAATTCAAGATTCTATTTTATTCTCTATAGGAATTTTTTCGCCATTGAGAGGATTGACCTGGAGGATCTATGAACAGTTTGGTAACGTTTGCCGCTTTATCCCTAAGTAAGTTATCCCTACTGTGTATAATATGTCGATTGAGTGTTGTGTTATTTATCAGGTGTTCGATGCTATTGCAAGGGCAAAATCCGCGCTCCAGCATCCTTAGGCCCTTGAGCTGGACAATAGCCTGGACGACTTCGTCATTAACTTTTCGGGTCCACGGAAATATATTTGTTTATAAAATGAGAGAAAACATTTCCAATGGGCAACCAAATAATCAAACCGAAATTACCAATGTTCGTTCCTTGTATGTTTATATTTGCATTATATTGATAAATATTTAAAGTGTTTCTGTTAACAAATCTGAACCCCAAGATAGTATTCTTTGCAACCCAAATAAAGAAATGTTGCTTTCGGTATGCCGTTGCTCGGCCGGATATTATTAGACGTAAGTAGCGGGGATTTATGATCTCGGTGGCGTCCTTTGAATGGAAACTTAAAGCGGAGTTTAAGTTTCTTTTAAAGTAGTTGCCGCGGCAGAGTGAAACTGGCAGCTGCACTTAATTTGCAGTCAGCTCATTTGTTTTGCCCAGCCCCCGCCAGTTAAATCAGGCACCGCACCAGGAGCGTGCATTTTTCTCCGCCCTCGCTCCACGTCATCCTTACATCTCTATCTTATGCCGAGCGGTTAGCTGAGAATATGGAACAAAATAGAATAAAAAAAAAATGATGGGGAAACTTTAGAAGCCGTTACTTCTTGTTGTCCCATCGCCCCAAGAAATCCGCCTGGCTCACCCCCTGCAGTGCCTTAGTTTTGCGGTGGGTGCGTGTAATCTACTCAAAGCAAATAAATTTTTAATGCTGACTAATGTAGAAAATGTGAGCAGAAATTTACCTGGCAGACTCTAAGAGACCGTGGCTTCATCTTTCCACTTTTATTCCGCCAACCAGCCAGCCAGCCTTGGTCCTTCGTCCTTCGTCCTTACGCTCCTCCGTTGCCGTAATTTGCAACAAGATTGTACAAATTGAATACGAAGCCCTGCCGCCTGCATATTTACGCGCAGCTAAGAAATCATCTTTTGAACCGGGGTGGTGCAGTGTTCAGTGTCGGTTCATTTGTTATCCCGACAGTTTAAGAATGCATTAAGGAAATGTAGAAAATGCGGAGAAAACTTGTCAGCATTTTGAGGCATCGATTGCAGTGGCAATTATGGCAGGCAACAAAGCGCAACAAATTGCCGAAAATGGCAAGTCATTAAAAATAATTTAAAACAAACATCAGGAAAAAGTTTTTCACCAAAAAACTTGAAGACATTTTTAAATGCGAATATAACTGAGACAAAGACAAGACGAGGGAGGCGGTGGCTGATGGTGGTGGAAATTGCAAGGCAGCAGCAGCAGCAGCAACAAATTGGCAAAACTCATAACGAGGCAAACAGAGCAGGAGCGTTCTCAAGGGTTAACCGAAAATAAACCTCAAAATTCGGGTTAAATTATAGGTTTATAAATTAATTCTTGTCTATATTAATATATATTTTACTCATTAGAAATATATCTACAGATTTGTAGAGGATTTTGTGGGTTGTGCAATCTCTGCAACCTCTTTTACAAAAGTTAAGACTACGCCCCTGGTCAGAAGTGGGCTGACTAGCCCCCGCAACTGCCTCGAAACAGTCGCAAGTGACAACGAGAACGCCAACGAGCTAAGGACGGCCAAAGGATGCTGGTGTTGCTGTTGTTGCTCCTTCTGCTGTTGTTTCTGTTTGCCGTTGTTTTAGTTGGTAATGAAAGCGACTGATGTCCAAAGGGCGAGATGGGGGAGGCTGCCGGAGTGGCAGGCGGGTCGGAAACTGGCCAAACATTAACGAGCATCAGCGAAAAACTTGCAACTTGCAACCGACGACGAACTGAATCAAGTTCTGCCTGCGAAAGAAAGGGGCAGCGATGCATTGTTTGCAAAATGCTCCAAGTAAATTATGCAGAATTGCTGCAGAGCAGCCAAAAAGCCGAAGCAAAAGTTAAGCGCCCAACAAAATGGAATTTACGTTGCCTTTCACCAACTCTCCCACCGATGATGTCTTTGTTGCCATTGTGCGCCGCTTTGCGCCCGTATTTGTGAGGGTTTTTAATAAACTTAATAACTTTGCAATTTGTTGCTGCAATCAGTGTGCCGGAGCCAGCTGTTTTCCATCATGCAAATCGGCAAGAGCTCGGACACTTGGCGATGGCGAAGCTGTCCGAGAGAAGTTGCCCGAGGCAACACATGGCGTATACTTAATTTACAGGCGCATTATGCAGGCGGCACGTGCCAATTAATAAAATAAATTCCTCAAGAATGCTGCAAACTCGTAAATTCCGATGGGGTAGCGTATTTTCCAATTCCTTTTAATTCACTTAAAAGGTTGTGGCCATACGGAAAAATGATCCCAGCGGTAAACGGCCTCTCCAGACTCTTTAAAAATGCATGTCCAGTCCCATATCAACCGCTGAATGCTGAATCGATCCTTCACAGCAGCGGCACGAAGCAGATGTTTGTGGGGCGGCGGCGGCGACAGGGGGAGTTGAATAAACAAACATCTGTGGCAAGTGAGGTTAGGACACAAATTGAATTTGCGCCCTAAAAGAGCATAACAAATAGACGACACGCATTCGCCGTGTGGTACGGAAAGCCACAAAACCCACATTGCATGTCACGGGATAACCAAGACACTGGACAGTACAAAAAATCATTCTGTCAGCCCTACCAATCGCTCACCTGCAGCGAGATGGTGAAGTATATGAGTGTACCTACTCATCTGAGTTAGTAATTTCAAGAAATTTTAATAAAATGATATAATAATTCATTGAAAAGGCTTATTTCAAATATATATTATATGTATTTTATATATTTTGCAATATAACTAAGAAAGCGAACTAAGAACGTTTTAAAAATTAAATCAATACAATAATACATCCCTTTATTTAGGAAATAACTCCGCGTCGGAAGACCCTTTTGAATTTATTTTACCTATACTCTTTGAGTACCTTTTATCAGTTGGAAAAACTCAGTACCTTTCCCATCACTGATGGCCACCGACAGGGATAGGTCCTGGGGCGCTTAGATATTTTTGGCATGCGTGGCGAGTAGCGGCGAACGGCAAAAACAAGTCCGCAACATGGACGCAGCTGCCTACGCGTCGGCGACCAAATCCCGACTCAAACGCTCTCGCACACATGGCGACATCATCATCATCATCACAGTCGCCATTCTCATCATGGCGTATGGATAATGGCTGTCCCGGAGTTGACAGTTAACAGTTGCCGAGCCGGCCAGCGGCAGGTAAATAAATCAAACAAAAAATTGAGACTTTCGGCTACGTGACTGGGGGAAGTCTTTCACTCTTTCTCTCTCTATACGAGGAACGCCAAAAGTCACGGAGGCTCAATAGCTTGACTGATTATCGTTGTCCAGCTGCTGCCGCTGATGCGACTACGTATAGATAGGTATATAGAGTTGGATTTGGTTTTGGACCGAAGCCGTGGCGGCAGCTCATGGCGCTGAGATGTGCGTGACACAAATTGCTAGCCAGGACAAGACAGAAACAGAAACAGGACGCCAAACAGAGGCAGAAAGAGGACCTCTGACACAGAGGCAGTGTGCTGACAAATGCTTCCTGGAAGATGTCTGTCGACGTCCATCAATGGTCTGAATGGAGGCGGAACAGCTGGGCAGCAGCAACAGTTAAGTCGATTTTGACACATCGAGCACTGTTCGTTTGGCAGAAATCAATAATGTCTAGTGTAGAGTCCTTCGAAAGGCAAGCGATGTCAGTGCGAAGGATTGATAAGGTATGTCTGCAAAGGGAATAATTTGTCGCATGAAAAAGTAAGCAGAATATGGGAATGTTTGCGACGGAGAGGAATAAAGAGTTCTAGTAAACGTCAGGACAATATCAGTGATAAAGGATTGAATTTTTGTTTAAACTATATAGTAAATACTTAAGAGATTCATTTTAAGGAGAGATAATATGAATATATATTTTAGTAAACCAAGTAAACCAATTTTAACGTTCCCTTTTTATTTCCATCTGCACTGGCAATAAAACCACTTAAAGCCTGCAAGTGCATTCAGCTGAATGCCATAAAATAGAATACCTCGCTGAATTTTTGAATGATGTTTATTATTTATGCCACTGCCGACCTGCTGCGGTCCCCTTGTTTACGTGACCTCACCTGACCCACTGAGCCAGCTGACCCCAAAGCGATGGCCCTGCCACGACGAAGCTGGGACTCCATCTGCAAAAGCCAGTGGCCAGTGGCAAATGGACACACAATTGAATATATTATGGAATATATATTGCGGCATATATTAGGCTACCATTTGGATTGCGGTCCGTGGTCCATGCAGCATTGTCTGTGCGTGCTGAAAACTGTTTGCTTTATGGTGATCATTCAATTTGAATTAATTTGCGGCTGTCATGCCAACCTTAAATTAGTTTGCAGCAATTTGCATAAGCACAAGTGGAAGCTTGGCGGGAGTTTCGGCATTTGACGTGATTTTGATTGGACTGCCGCCCAGCAGGAGCAAGTTAATACCACTTATTAGCTAAGCATAATTCTCCTCACTTTGCAATTAAATTAAATGCTTTTTTTTTGCTCCTTCTTTATTTCCATTTAGGAAGCCCTCAATTTGACTGGAAAGTAACGTCAGTTAGCGAGGAAAGGAAAGTGAACAGCAGCTGTCCGAGCCTGAAAGCCGTTGAGGTTTTGTGGCTTTTTGGCCAAGAGCAAGGCAAGAACACAGCAGCTGGGGGAAAAAAAGGAAAAATAAATGTTTTGCCACTCTGCTTTTCACGACTAATTCGGTTTTTGTTTATCTCCACACTCCCTTTTGCACATGAAGAGATTTTCTCCGTATTTTTTTTTTCGTATTTTCGGAGCATCTGCATTGCCTTTTGTGTGACAGGCTGGCCGAGAGCGGGCTAACTGCAGTTTGGTCGCTATAAGGCTTCCCCGCTCCAGATGTGCCCTAATGCCATGTGAGAATGAAGGATTAACAGCAACCGAGGACTCTTCTCGTCAGCCGACACCGCACCACAATGAGCCGGCATCCTGCAGGCTGTAGCTGCACCAGCCCATGCCACACAATGTATGCTACACTCACTGGCCAGTGGTCAGGGGACGTAAGTGCATCTATTTTTTATGTCCAGTAAGCACTTGAAGCCAAAGTTATGGGAGCTAAGTTCTTGTCCTCATGGGAATTCGGGACATTAATTATTCTTAAGTGTACAGTTTGAAAGCTACTCATCTAACTATAAGATTTCCCGCATTCCTATAGTTTCTCCTTTGTGTAGATAATTATCCAATCCGATCTAGCATTGATTATCGAAGCTTAACACTTTCCTCTTAGGAAATAATTATTTAATAAGCTGACAGCTGATTTAAGCGCCACGACGCATTGGGGCGGGGCAAATGCCAGGATATGCCATTGGGGGAAAAGCTGGGCTGATACGTATGTGTGTGCATAGGTGGATTCCCCCGTGCTATAAGGTTTGTGGTTTAAGCTGCTTTCACCCACCCAAACAGACACACACACAAGCAGAGACAGAGGGACAAAGCTGCGTTGCGAAATGCCATGTAAATGACGCTAATTGTATTACAATTTGCTTGAATGCCTGAGAGCAGGCAATGGCAAATTAGAAACCGCTTAGTTGGGGTATTCCATGACTAACAGGACGGGAGTTTGGGGATTCCTTTGAACAACGGTGCAACAGTGCAATTGTTATGCTCCTTCTCCCCCCATGCAGACACACTCCCAGGATGATGATGATGTAGGAGAGTATTTTATGGAGAGAAGGGTCTTAGCAATTCTTAGCTTCTGCCCCATCCCACAGAAATGCGAAATATGCTTGGAATCTGGCCACTAGTGGAGGTGATTGTTAAGGATCTTCAACAGCAGGAAACTAAATCATTTTCTAAAACCAAAATATTCTTAAAGCTCAAAAACTCGCAGTGTCAGAGCAAAATGAAAACGTGACAAATTCACGGCAATTGTCTTCCATCTATCCTAACTGCGATGCCCCCAAAAACAAAACCTTTGCTTCTCCTCTTCCACCTACAGCCAGCCCCAGCAATGATCCAATGAACCCGAGAAGAACACTGTCATAGTTTATCACATTCTGTGCAGTGGGTTGAATTTTTTATTCCTCCGCCTGGCTACTTGCGCTTTTTGTGCCTCACAGAGGCAGTGTCATTGGGAATATGTCCACCATCTCCTCCTGCTTCTCCTCCAGCGATTGTGATATACGTTTTGCCATACTAACTGTCATCTTTTGTGACAATGTGCGTGGAAGGACGAGGACCAAAAAGAGCGAAATGGAGCCGGGATGCGGCTGGGGAAGTGGCACAGGCAATGGAAGTGGATGCCAAAGAGGCTGCGGTACTCGGAAAGTGCCAGCTCACTTGGATCGTCAGGATTAGCTGGATGTTGTGGTGTGGCCGGAGAGCTAGAAAAAAAAAGACCGAAGTCCAAAAAGTGTGGGCCAAGAAAGAGAGTGGGCCAAAAAAAAGGCAAAATGAACGAATTCAAGTGTTGCAGTGGCCTCCAGCAGCCCAGCAGCAACATTGCAATTGTCCAAGAAAATATTTATCAAGCTGGAAATTGATTAAAAAGTGTTTGCAGCGAAAGCCAGCAGGAAACCAGAAAAAAAAAAATAAAATATTGAATCAGATGAACTGGCAGGAAAAAGGAAACTGCATTTTAGCAGCTAGCAATGAGTTTTACTTTCACACAAAAAATTTGGCAAAATGTGCAATATAAAATCGAAAAGTCTTTTCAAAGTTTGGTATTAAAAAGGCAAACAAGAAAATTGTATACAAATATTTCTCAGGTAAAAAAGTAAGAAATTTGTTTGAAATATTTTGGTTTAAAAGAAATTTAAAACTTACAGGTAGGAAAGTTAAGAAACTTTATTATAATATTTTAAAAAAATATGTATTAAGCTGCAAATAATATAAAAAGCATCAGAAGTAAAATATGTAGAGAAGTAAAATGATTACTGACTGAATTTTGTTTGTTTAATACGCTTAAATATTTAGAAATGATAAGTCGGTTAATTAAATGTAACAATATTTAACAACTATCAATTAAGCAAGTTATTATCATTATATCCCATAAATATTTCCTAATCAAGTTCAGTGTGTATTTCAATTTATCACTTTGTAATACCGCTCACGAATTCAATTTGGTCTGAATTTCGGTAAATACTTCGCTTTAAATATTCAACCATTAGCCACACAGATAACCCATTTATATTGTGCGGCTTTGTGGGCGGGGCTTATCGGTGTGTTGACGTTGTGTTTACACTTTGCCTGTAAGCTGGCAAAATAATTATCACGAGTGGCTCGAGGCAGTCGGGCTGCACGGCTAAATTAATTATTTATAATATGGCTGCCGCAAACGAGAAAAGTTCTCGACCACAGGGCATTATATAGGGGCATGTGTGGGGTTCGCACATTTATCATCAGTTGGCCAAGTCACAGCGAAATATATTCAAATCCAATAACTTTAAAATTACCATTGGTTTTATATTTATAATGATATATCAAGAGGGTACTTACACCATTCAAATCCGAAGGAGCACATGATTATGCTAATATTTGTTGAACACAACACTTGACACTTGCACACTGTTGTTAACCAGGCCAAGTAAGAGGGTCAACTTAAGTGCGGCAAATATTTAATGCGAAACAACATTAGCACTAAGACAGCAAACACACTGATGTGAAGTGAATAATTTGGCAAGCAAACTAGGTCTCCCTCGTTGCTGCAAAATTACATCCTAAGCTGGCATTGTAAATTCCTTTACTAAAATATAATTAACCTTTATTTTAATGATAAACGTCTGCCACATAGATATTTTATTTTCAAGCTTAAATGGCAAATAAATTCGTCCAATGTAAATTATTCCGACAATCGGTAATGTGTCACATGCATCGCCTAACAAAACGTTGGGCAATTGATTGCCAAAAAATAATGTTATTGGATATTGAAATTTTATTTAGAATTTATGGGGGCCATTGACAGTCGATTGTTTTTGAGGTCGAGACACGCCCAGCAGGATATAAACTGGCGCATTAGCCGGCATAAATAAATACGCTGGCTGTTTAAAATTTTAGCACAACATTATGCCATTCGACTGGCCGACGACTCGCATGTTTTTATCACTCGAATTTAGGATTATTTCCATGACTTTTATTGCGGTCATAAATCCAGCAAAAAGCAGGCAGTCGGCCCAACCACAACTGCAAGTGAATTCTGTTGGCTGCATTAATGGTGAATTATAGCCCCAAATGCCGAAGAACTTTTCGAATTCATTACATTTTAATTAGTTTACTTTTACGATGGCACTCCCGCCCCATTGTCCTTTGTTCTTGCATTCTTTTTTTCCGTAGTTCCTCTCGATTTCAATTCAAACCCTTTTACCTGGGAGTAGAATGAACTATGGTTCCAATTGTTTACAGCGTTGGCTTTCATCTGCGCCCTCTTCCCGCCGAGGTTCGCCATTAAAGTTCGTCCTGGGAATGGATTCTGGTTCAGGTTGCTTGATTTGTTTGGGCTGCTCGACCCCAGCATTTGCATAGGCAAGCATTTTCCGTCTGGGGAATCTGCACATAGTTTGCATATTTGCCAATACCTCATTCTATGTGTGCAGTCTACGGTTCTATATTATGGAAATACGAATATTGTCTTTCAGCCCGATTTCTAAATATTTCCTTAGGCGGAAGAATATTATAATTTCCGCAGCGAGTGCAATGTTTTATTCATGGAGAGCAAAGGGAGGAGAAGGTGTTGTTCAGGATACACCTTTCCAATGAGCATAAATCTGTACGATACAGCGAGCTAAGCTGAGATAATACATATAGAACAGGAAAGCCTACTTTCTCTTACTTTAATTATATATGTAACAATTATATGTATTACTCTGTAGTTACTACATAGCTTTGAGTCGGAGCTGTAGCCAAACCCAGTTTGTTAAAATATAATTTGTGAGCTAGGACCACATTGCTTATGGGTAATAAATTCTGTGGGCCAGAGCCTGACCCACTTTGCATGTGCAATTTATAAAACCAAAATTGTGAAGATTATGGGGTCTAGTTTCTGGTTCTAGGTTACATTTATCTTTAAAGATTTCACCGATTCTTTTTTGACACTGCCCCAACACCATTTTATTTTTAGCTAATCCTCCTTAATTCCATTCCAAAGGCCTAACCAATTAAGATGAGTTCCATTTCGGTTTTCGCAAAAGGAAAATGATATCCGACTTAACCCGAAAAGTCCATTAAAACACATGAAAATACATTTTCAGGCCAGTGTCCTAATGGCCAACGTGCTACACTCACACACACACACTTGGAGATGCAAAAATGCTCGTACGAGGCAGGGAAAAATGGGAAAAAGGTAAGCACACACAGTCAAAGCTCCTCAATTTACACTCGCTCACACACACACACGCATTAGGTAGAGGTCCAACTTGGGGCAGGACAAAAAAAAAAACACAACATTCACACGTGCGAAAATGTAACAATTTACAAAAGGATATGCCAAAAGGGACACGGCCACATACACACGAACGCCGAAGGATTCGCACTGGAGATGGCCGTAAGTCTGTGATTTGATCGAGGCAAACGCCAGAAAGTCACGTCTCATGCAAATTAGTAACTGAAGAAGGTCCTCCCGACGAATGTCCTGTCGCCAGCCGACTGACCCAATTCCAGCTTCAGCAAAGCAATTTAAGTGAAATTTGAGAAATCTTACTTTGGGTTTCTCCACACTTAACGTGCGAATTATCGGTAGGTGCGAGCCTGTCACGGCTCCGCCCAGGCGTCAAGTCGTGACTCTCCTCACATCCCTAATGCAGATGCGTTGCCTCGGCTTTATCCTTTTCGGTCGTCGCCTCTTTATTTTTATTTTGCTTTTTACTTTTGTATGTAAATGTTTGAACTGTCTGCACGAGTGCCACGAGGATGAACGGCTACAACAACGGCAGTGGCAGCGGCGGCAAAGTCGGCAAAGGCGAAAGGGGTCAGCAGTTCACACCAACATGTAACATAATACACACAAGCCAGTACAACCGTACGTATACGCAATATGCCTGCATTAATATGCAAATATTTGAGAGAGCACAATTTTTGACTTGGCTATGGTCCCCCGCCTGCATCTGGTCCCGGCCCCTTTTGTTTCTGTTTATGTTTAGGGTTTTTCCCTCCCAAGTTTGCATACAGATTTTCCCCCATTTCGCCATTGTTTTTGCTGGAGGCAAATCTCTCCCGATAAACCAAATTCAAATTTGCATTTACTTAATTTAGATTACACGGGTGGCGCCGGACCAAGTTTTCGGTTAAGGTTTATAGCATTGATTTGTGCTTTATTTTATTACATAAATCGAAGGCCTGTAATCTCACAGAGAGTGAGAGGGAGATATTCTCGGTTTACAAGGCAATGGCTTTCATAAACAAAGGTTGTAATGGAAAACAGGGAACATGGTTTTCCTCTTAGCCTAAAACCGTAAGCCCCTGTCATTGTATTGTATTTTTATTATCATTCCAGGGCCTAACACATATCATGATTAGTGTTTTTCATTGATGGGTGGGATTAGAAATGACTTTTGAATGTCTGTTTGATGAGCTAAAATTACAAATCTTTTTAAGAAAAACATTTCCTAAAGAAATCTGAAAAGTTTACTTAAATAATATCCCCTTAAGCTCTGCAATTTGATGCCTAGCTGCTTCTTTATTCTTTCTACTATACGATGACCTCTTTTATGGCGCCTAATGGCTATCGGGGCCATACACCAAAAAGGTGTTACTAATCAAGCAACAAAGTTAGTACCGAGGACAAAGTAAGGCCATGTCGATGGAGTCAAGTGTGCATTAGAGGACGTGGACTTAATGCACTCGAGCGTTTCATGTTCGACTCCTGGCCAAGGCCAAGAGCCAGGTCAGGTGGCAGCAGGGCAACGGCAACAAAGGATGCCAGAGCCTCGGAGCACGTCTGGCGGTCTGTTTGAAGCGTGAAATCGATCAGCCCCGAACCAAAGCAAACCCCAGCAAGCAGCCATCGCAGCCCATTCCATTCCATCTCATCTCAGCCTTGTTTTGGCAGCATCCGTGTCAGTGGCAATTGAATTTGCTTTACCATCCCACACCTCCCTCTAAATAACCGACTTTATAACCACACAGGAAAAATTAGTTTTGCGTTTGATTAAGAAACGATTCGGTTACTTATTTAAATATGGTTAATTGAGATACTTCTAAAGATAAAGGAAAATCAAAGTTTAAGAATCGGAGAATTAAGCTATTAATATTATTAATTAAATAAAAATTAATTAAATTAATAACCTTCATTCCCTAAAAGTATGGCAACCCTCTTCTATACCTAATTGTTTTCCCAGTTCGATATCTAAACATCGATAACATGTACATATCGTCAAGGAATCTCCTCTCTACGACTGTTTGACAAATTAGAAACTTTGTAGAAATTTTCTTTCACTTCTAGCATTCGGTTGCAGCTGGTTCTCCTTTTTCCAAGATCTCCAAGCTGTGATTCTATTCAAAGTAAGCACAAACTCCCTGAAGAACTTGGTATATGTATTTATAATCCCATCTAACATCAGGATGGCCTACAAAATGTACCGCTCCGGCACCCTGGGCCAGACCCTGCAAGATGTCTTGGACTATATGATACATCTTGGAGACTTGAATCCCAACCTGGCCGAGACTGTGATGACTCAGTTCGATCGCAGCGTTGCCAAAATGTTGCGGACCAACGACAAGCCCCAGCTGACCTTTAAGGCTGACAAGCTGGACGTGTACAGATTCTGCGACAACGTCTGGATCCTGATGTTAAAGAATGTTACCTTTCACGAACGCGATAATCGTCAGATACATGAGATTTTGTTTGTCCCCAAAATGAAGATTGTGGCCTGCAAGACCAGCGTCGGAATGTAAAAATGTCCATTCTGGCCTGGCTTTTCGTTTATTAAACTTTCTTAAGAAACAGCAAAAAAAAAAGGCTTCTAAAAATGTTTAAATAATAAATATCAATATCAACAGCTAATTTTTTTTCTCTGTACCCCTCTAGAGGGGAGGGGAGACAGCGTGGTTTGGATGGCGCTTAAGTTGCAAGTCGCTGCGTCCCACTTTGCTGCTAACTGCACATTAAACGGCTCGATGGCAAAAGCTCCACTCAACCAAAGCGAAAGCTCCTCGGGCTCACTCACACTGTAATCAATGAGGCACACCCCCCTCCCCCATCACAACCTCTTCTTCATTTTCCAGTTTTGCCGGCTTTTCCTGGCCTTGTTTGATTTTCCACTGCCGTTTGCTGTTTATTTTTCTTGCTGCAATGTTTTCTTCATTTGTTTCTGTTCGCTTCTTTGTTGTCTCCTACATGGTCAAATGTAATTATCGTGGGAATATTTTCGGTTTTTCTTTTTTTGGTCTTGTGCCTTGTTTTCCTTTTGTTTTGTTCCTCGGCTCAGTCCACAATTGAACCCGCAATTGATTGGGTCTTTCTTGTGTTATGGAGGGGATGCAAGGAGATGAGTCCTCGATGGAATGGAAAGGGAGAGATTAATACCTGCCTCCCCAAGAGGCACATACAATTATTTTTTGCATATAAATAATATCAAAAACAAATGTAATTCGTAGCCACAATTGTATTATATCTTCTTTTTTTTTTAAATTAAGTTACTTCCTGTACGTAGAGGAAGATTTATTTGGCCCCCCCGTATATAACGGGTTAACGCCACAGCCAATGTATGAAATTTGATTTCAAGAAAATAATCTATTTACATGTGTACATTTCTAGTGATGATATTATCGTGCGAGCATATCTAGCGATGACAATACGATGGCAAAAAACGATGATTATGTTAACTATGTAAGCGTGAAAATGAGAGCAGTGATTTTTTTAATTAAATTATATGATTATGTTAGCGGAATGAATAAATCTAGTTATCGAAATCCAGTTTTCTATTGGCTCCTGTCTGAGCAGACTATATATATTACAGTATTTGAGCAGTGTTGGGAAATTTCGTCTTATTTGAGAATATTTAGTGCATTCAAGCAAAACATGAGAGATATCTTCCGTTACATTGCAGGAGTCGCAGAGTGAAGTATTATACACTTTCAATTTGCATAATGTGTATTTATCAAAAGCGTGCCCACTTAATATATTATATTATATCTAAACTTTTGTATTAAACATTTTAAATAGGACTGTGGCAAGTGTCTGGAAACCCCTTTGACATTATTATTCACAATCTCGTGCCCCCAGCCTGGACTGGAATTGACAGAGTTGGCCTTGGGGAAAAAGTTGGCATCATTTATGGTTTGAACAGCACAATAAACAACTTGTCGGCGGCCTTGCAACGCATACCAAATAAGCCCCGGAAAAAGTGCATATATCTCGCTTAGCACTGGAGCACTCTGTTTTCTATCTCCTCCCAGAGATTCACATTCGCACACTTGTCGCTCATAACTTCATGGTAATGCAATTTGCGTGGCAAGGTGCTACAAAAAAAAAAAAAAAGAAAAAAGCAAGGCCAACAAAAAACCAGAAATAGAAAATACTTCTTTTTCCTCTTAGCCACTTTTCTTCTCTCCCTCTCTGTCTGCTACACGTTTCTTTTCCTTTCCTTTTTATGCTTGGGTCAAATGCAATTTGAACGGTGAAATTTTGTGCGGAGCTAAAAGGAAAATGCCTGGGAATGTGCCGAAAAGGAGGCGACGAGCGGCAAAAGAAAAACGGAACCGCATTTGAGCCCTTTTTATCGAGCAGAAAGTGGAACACAGGCGCACACAAAGCTCCACAACGGCGCGGGAGCGAGATGGCGATTGGGGAAAATTTATATAGCCATGGAGATAGGAATGAAGATGGTAGCTGCAGTTTTCGGCTGTCGTTGCTGTTGTACAAAGTGGAAAATGTGGTTAAAAACCGCAATACGAAATAAATTACTTTTTCTGCTTTGAGCTGCAGTCCGAGACTCGCCGTCCTTGTCGTCGTCCTCCTCCTCCTCCTCATCCATAGCCTTGTGCTCTTACTCGTCCTGATCCCGGACCACTTGCCTGCGACTTGCTTTCTCTCTCTCCATTGCAGCTTGAAATTGAAAGCTTCCGTTTGGGGCCAGGCCCAATGGAAAGGCCATTTAGCCACCCACCCAGAACGCAAAGCCCACTGTGCCCGCACCCACTGTGCGCGCTGTACATTAGGCCGCAGTTCGCCATTGCTCGCTTCCGTTTTCCGCCAGACGCGCGCCCATTGTCTCCCAGTTACCCCGTCTCCCTACATCTCTCCACTATTTTGAATTTCCCCTCTGAAAATGGCGACCCAAATGCTGGTCAACTTAAAGGCCGCTTAAAGGCAGCCATTGAACCATTTCGCCGGCCTATTTGTCAGTTGCCTAATTTGAATTATGGCCATCAAAGAGTGATTAAACTTGTTTGCTCCGCTGGCTTAATGCCCGGAGTCTGGCTCGCGTCGCTTTCTTGGCAGACACATATGCCGCACTTGCTGCAAAGTTGCAAGGTTATTTGGCTAACGCAACCTTTTGTCTGGCCGGGGAAACAGCTTCCTTGGCCTAAGTGCCGATGTTTAAATCTGGCCAAGTTTGGCATGTGAATGGGGGAACTTCAATTTTAGTTGTTTCTGACAGGAACTATTTACCTTTAAATATTATATTAATTAAATTATGATTTCAATTATAATAATTATTATTAAATAAGTTCCCTTAACTTTAAGAAGAGGTAACCCTTTTTTCATTTCGATATTTGCACATCGATGTTATATCGATTACGGGACTCAAGAATTCTCCTCTCTACGACTGTATGGCATGTAGAAATTCTGTGATTTCTTTCATTTGCGTTTTGCATTCGCTTTTAACTGGTTATCCGTTTTCCAAGATCCCCCCCAAACTTTGATTCTATCCAAAGAAAGCACAAACTCCCTAAAGAACTTGGAATATGTATTTATAATCCATTCTAAAATCAAGATGGCCTTCAAAATGTACCGCTCCCGCACCCTGGGCCAGACCCTGCAAGATGTCTTGGACTATATGATACATCTTGGAGACTTGAACTCCAACCTGGCCGAGAATGTGATGACTCAGTTCGATCGCAGTGTTGCCAAAATGTTGGCGAATAGCTGAACGTGTACAGATTCTGCGACAACGTCTGGGTCCTGGTGTTAAAGAATGTTGCTTTTCACGAACGCGATAATCGTCAGATAAATGAGATTTTGTATGTCTCCAAAATGAAGATTGTGGCCTGCGAGACAATTAACAGTAAGTAAAAATGTTCCATAACAACAACTAAAACTATTGATGATCCTTTTACAATGCCTACTGTCTGTATAGAATAAGTTTCTCATCTATATATAGCAACAATACAATATTTTTCAATAAGAATATATCTAAAATAACTTTTAAAGTGACTTTCCATCTGCTAATTCAAATCACTTTTAAATCCTTTTACTGCTGTAATGACAATTACCATTCCTTATTCTTTCACCTCCATCAAGTGTTGACAAAAACAATTTAATATTAGATGGAAATAGTTTTCGAACCCATTTCTGTCGGCGTCACAAAGGCAACAATGGCATTCGTGTAAATCTAAAGAAAACTGGCATTACAGGAAAAGAGCGCTAAGTGGCCAACTACATACAATTACGATTACAGGGCCCCGCCGACCTTTCGACCCTGACTGCCAGCCACGACTGCGTTGCGACGACAGTTTTCTATGACAATTGTTGGCCGGTCAGCCATTGTTGGGGTGGTGGCAGTAGGAAGAAGAGAGGCGGCAGCAGGATGCTGGAGGAGATGGGCGGGAAGTTGCGACAGTTGCCATTTATTTGCCGTTTGCATTCAACGAGTCTGATGAATGGCCATTTGAAGTAAGCGCAGCGCTCGCCGAGATTACCTTAAGTATGCGGCAATTGCACAAGCAGCTTAAGGACAACGTCGTTTGCCAACTGCAGGCAGAGGAGCAGAAAGGGAAGGTCCTGTGGTCCCAACTACCATGGGCGATGGTGATAAAATAAAGTACGACTCACGCACCCTTGCCCATAATTTATGCAGTTGGTCGAGCTGAATTTATGGCCTACAAACAAAAGACATCTGCCCGTTGGCGCTAAGAAAACTATGTGGACCAGATCCACCCTACTCCCAAATGGACACTAAATAAACGCCAATTGATGATGCGTGAAAAAGCCAAGTTGACAATTTTAAACTGTATCGAAAGAGGGGCGGCAGGCTGAAGGGAAGCTAAGACAAAAGCCGGGCTTTTTCAGTTATCAATATAGGGTTTTTCCCACTATCCGGAGTCACATTTATCATCATCGAAAATTTGCTAAGCAGACAGATGGGCTGCGGGGTTGTGAGGGATTCTAAGGGGCGGCGACAAGGATGAGGATGAGCCCTCGGGCCTCCATTTGTTTCCATTTTGTGCTAACGTCAGCAGGTCGACTGCTCTGGAACAATGGAGACACAGATTCCCAATCCGAATCCGCATCAGGATCGGCAGGAAGGCAGGCATAAAGGCAGGCAGGCAGAGGCAGTCAGGCAAAGTTGGCCCTGGCAACGCACGAAAGTAGGCAGCGGAAGTGCAAGTGCCGTTGCATTGACATTTCCGCTTCGCAGCGCTTTTTGGCCACATGGCAGAGGCATCGGCATCGGCATCGGCCTCAGGATAAGAGCGAGAACTGGCGATGGTTTGAAGGCAACTTGCGAAAAACTTTTGCTCCGCTTGGCAGTTTCCTAGCACCCAAGGGTTTTTTTCCAAAGTCCGCATTAAACAAAAAAAAAAAAGAAAGAACTACTTTTGCTAGCTTAAAATATTAATGCAGGTTCATTTAATAAGAGGCTTTATTGGAATTATATACTTACTTACTTAATCTGGTAGGAATTCTAGGGGAACTAGGTATAATCTTAAGTATTTCTGCTAATTATAGAATTTATTTCAACAAGCTCTTAAATAAAAATCAAATATTCAGCAACAACTTGCCCCAAATTTGCCCGCTTTGATATGCTCTTTCATTAACTGCTCAAGGCAAAGTTCCTCAGAACTACAAAATTTCCTTGAAATTTGTATGTTTCTTGTTTGAATTATTACTGTGCCAAATTGCCTTAAAATGGCAGAAATAGCTGAGGGGAAAAAAAAACGGCAAGTTTTCTTCATTTCGGGACGACAAAAGGCAACATCAAATGAATGTTCATTGTTTGACTTTATATAGATGGCGAGGAGGCGGCGTTTGTTCAACTACTTACAGCTGGCAATGATTGTTGTTCGAGCTGAGAAATGAGACTGGGGGATTATAGAGTTATTTTACAGGACAAACAGAAGGACGAGGCGGCGGCAATGGGCATTATCTGGCGCGTTGCCGTCCCCAGACATTCGAGTGCATCTGCATCTTCAGCTGGTCGCTTGTTTGCCAGACAGAATCCGGACTAAATCCGGGCGGAATCTGGATCTGAATGGGCCACTGGTGGTGCTGCTGATGCTTCTGTTTCTGCCACTGTTGTTGGCTCTGCTCTTGACCAGCTCGGTTGGCCGTTGTTTGTGAATTTTCGCATCACGTGGCACTGACAAAACAATGGGGCCCGGCAACAGCAAAGTAGCCAAATGGCAGCTGTCTGGGGCCCACACTTTCATTATCATCCAGGACCCCCTTTCCTATGAAGACACTGGAAAGAATAAGGGTTAGTATGCGATCTTTTATTCTATATTAAAAGGAATATTCTGTAAGAGATTATTAGGAAAAGAGAGAGATTTAAAAGAGATTTATATTAAGGAGTTACTATTATATATTTCTCATATTTCCTAACAATTTTTGTTTTGGAAAGCAGCTCCACTCATTCATTTCGTCAGAGAATTTTAGCTCTTTCACTTGGCGACAATTTTTTGTTGCTACTGCTATTGTTTTTGTTGTTATTATTGTTGTTGTTGTTGCTGTTTGTCTGTGCTCGCGCTGCTTAATTAAAAAGTCATCATAATTTTGTAATTTTGTGCTGCAGCTGCTGACGCGATGCTGGAACCTTGGCGGGTCGGGGCGGGGCTGACTTTGTTGTAATTTTCTAAAGCTAATAAAATTGCTTTGTAGCTGAAGTGGAAATAAAGCATTTTAAGTGCTTTGGCGCTTATCGTCGACGAAGCAGTTTCCAAATTGAACTCAATGCACTTAGGCACATCCAGGCCCCGAAGAAAAGTTAAAGGACTTGTTGAAAATTTTATGACATTTTACAACTTGGGACCGGGCACGGCGGGCCATTAAAATGTTATAAAGCAAAAATTTAAGCACTTAACTTGATATCTCTACATCTTCATCTATGCGAACAACAACAGCCAAAAAAAAAGTCATTATACTCATGCCCATATATTAAACGGGACAAAACTCGCTTGTTTGCATTTCTCGGCGTCGGCAAATTAACAATTAACGGACTTGAAGGAATCCCCCAATAATCCGCAAGGACTGGAACTTTTTCGAAATTGTTCAATTGTCTGTGTGAAAAATGTTGGTGCATTAATAAAGTCGTTAGCTTAAGGGTCATAAACGAGGCGAGAGCTAATAAACGCCCTTGACTTATGGGCCAGGTAATCACTGATTAGAGAGAGAAAGTCCTAATCATTAAGTAAGTCAAAATCAGGTGATTAATACGCATTTTAAGGCATGAAATCATTAAGAGTACAAGTCTCCCAACCCAGAGAACTCTTAGGTAACTTAAGAAATTAATTATAAAACTAGAATAGTAAAGGATACACATTTTAATTGTTTGTTTTGTATAATTTTAAACCCTACTATTAATTATCCATACAAACAGGAAAGAAATACAATATTATATTAATGAAATAGGTACACTTTACCTTATCCAACAATATATTTAATGATAGCATTACTTTTCGACATATTTACTTTGGTAAAAAAAGGTTTTTTCCATTCTCATCTCACTTTGGTGCTAATGAAGACACGCTCTCGATCCACAGACGTATTCGCTTTGGACCAAACTCATACAAAAAAAATTGAGTTACGAGCTAAAGTTAGTTCCTAGATCCACAACGAGACCCTGCCGCGGGCCATCCGTTACATGAAAAATGTGCAACGAAATTTAATTGAAGTTATTGCAGTGGCAAAGCCGCAGTCAGTTTGAGGGGAAACTTTCAGCTGGCACATGCATCGTGCGAGCAGCACCCACCTGGCGTATGCGTAATAATATTTTGCAGCTCCCTACGTATTTTGCATAATTTCCACTTGCGAAACTTTCACCGCACAAACAAAAAAGAGTGCCTGGCGAGAAGCGAAAATACGAGCGGTCTGGCTGAATATAAAGGAAGAAAGAAGTCAAGTTAACAAACAGAAAATTAAATTTCAACTAATATACATTTTTTTAAGCGCCCCGCAATTGCAACAAATTACGAAGTGGTGAAAAAGGGAGCCAGAACTGGAGGCGAAGCCGGAACTTGAAGTCCAAAGACATTTGGCACTTGAGCAGCTTTCGGCGCTCCATTGTTGCAGCTGAGAGTGACTTTTGCTTTTCTACATCCCTGCCACATGTTGAGTGGCAGAAAATTGTGTCACACACACACAGCGCCCACTCGCTCAGCGGGGCGAATATATATGTATATATATATATTCTGGGGTTGGTTTTTCCAGGCAACGATTCCAGGGGGGGCGCGCCACGCGTAGCATGAAATTTGCATAAATTAAGGAGCGCAGAGTCAGCGCTGGCAACAGCCGCTCCGGGAAAGAGATGTAAGAAGCCCCAATAAGTTGTTTAATTTTCCGTAACGATTTTATAGCCCTCGCTTACTTGTTGCATCATGAAGTCTTAGTGCTTATTATAGTGCTCATCTGCAAATGGAAACTTGTGGTTCAAGTGGCAGCAAGCTCTGGCAAAACTCTGCCTTAAAGAAAAATCCTTGCGGTTGCTTTAAAGCATTCTTCCTTGAAGTTTATATAAACCAGTTTTCGATGCTTTGCGTGTTTACCTATGTTTATCAGCAATCTTTTTATCCGCACCCCATCTATTGGGTGAAACTTCAACACTTTTCCCCCCAACCAAACTTAGCAGCCTCTGCGAAAAAGAAACTTTATCTGCGATTTCTTTAAACAAAATCAAGCCAGCTGAAGGCTAAAAGCAGAAATGAGGCAAAAAGAGGCAAAAAAGTCTCAGGAAAAGAGTTTTTCTTTTGAATTTCTTTTGAATGTGCCGCACATTAAACGTTTTTCTTAACACGAAAATTGTATTTTCAAAAGCAACAGGCTGCACACCACAGCATTTTGCAGAGAAACTCCTACGTAGTGCCAAGTCAGAAATAAATAATGATTTCTCAGAAAAAAATGGATTTTCTCCATCTTAAGACTTTTATTTTATTTTAGGGGAATTGAATTTAATTAATTTCATTATTAAATATATTTGCAGCAACCGATCACACTTTTTGTTCATTGAATTCTAATTAAATTACATTTTTTTTTAGCTCGATGGAATCGCTGGCCAAACGGCAGCTGAAGTGGAATATTTGAAATCACCATAACCAGATTTACGACAAATAATTTCGAATGCACAATCGTCGGGCAGCGACCAGCGTGGCGTATACGCAATTTTCAATTAAAATGTAAGAGACAGGCCCAAAATGCATTTGCGATGACAGTTTCAGTTTCGCTCCCATTGTCGTGTTTTTCTCAAATGACGGAAAACAATATTTGAATTTGTGTGAGCGGAAAATGGCCGAGCCATAAAACGTAAAATGCATCCTCAAACGAGTGCAATCGGAGGGGGTGTGGAGAAGGGTAAGAGCAGCATGCATCGCAGCGTTGATAAACTGTGCATAATTTTGCATATCAAAAGCAAAGGCAGCAATTAAGCCTGCATGTACTAGATGCAGGAGAGCGGCATCATACAACAATTGCTTTTGATAGATAATTGCTCCAACTGTATGGGTGTCGTCCTGTACGTAGTCAGAGATGGCCCACACACACGTATACATAAGTATCCTGTTTTGCACCAAACGCACAGAAATGCTCCACACTCCGGTAATTTTCATCAAATTAAAGCCGCATCGGAACCACGAGGGCTGCGAAGAACGTTAACCAGAGGATAATTAAAGGGCTTTCTGTTGGGATCATAAATAATTACATAAATATTATATAATAACAATAAAATAAGATAAAAACCTATAAAGGAAGACACTATTTTCCCGCCCTTATTCAATGCTGACTTGCTTCCACATTCTGTCTAAATCCTCGTCACAAAATTTAATGACTCAACAATTAAATTGCCTCTGAGAAATATCAAAAACTGAGCATCCACACCTCGCTTCGACACCATTTTATATCGTGGTTTTCTGTTTATGTATGCATCACATTTTCCGCGCATAAAATAATTATAATTTTGTGCGTGCTTTGATTTTGTGCCACTTGACAATTTTCCATTGCGTTTCCTGTAAATATCAAGTTGCGAACGAGCCCAGAGCTCCTCTCTTATTATTCGCTAATATACGTATCTCTATATATATACGTATGAGCATATTATAAATATGTTTGTTGTAAACAGAAAAGCCCCTGCTCTGAGGGGTATTATCACCAGGAGCAACAGTTAATAAGTGTGGGAATTTTGCCTCATTTTTGATGAATTTGTTTACAGAGAATTGCCAGTGAAGTGTATTGAGTTTTGATGGAGGAACAAATGTTGGAGTATTTGGCATAGATTAAAGGAAGCCATCAATGATGGATATATTGTGAAATGGAATTTTAATGAGCAATAAAACGCCAGCTGGTCTCATTTTCACATGCTCTGATTGACAGTAAATAAGAAAAACTAAGTCACTAAATAAATATATACTTATAGAATTTTATGGTGTGCTATATGATTATCAATTATTATGAAATAACTTCCCACTTCCTTGCATATTTTTCACTCCTTTCAATCTTTATCTAGATCATGAGTAGAATTTCCTTTTCACAGAAGTATACAGTGTAGTCACAATTAAGTTGGAGCTTCCCTAGGGCCACACAATAGTTTTAATTGGTTTTCCCGTATATTAATTGAAGCAAGTGAAACCCGGGTTTAGTTCTTATATTTTTGTTCTTTTTATTTCTCTTTGATTATTAATGAATTTCCCAGGTCTGGCTGAGAGTGCGTGTGCTTTGTTTATTTACTTTGATGTACTTACGTAGCTGGGTATTAAAAATTCATTGCCTCTAAATCCAATTAAATTTCTCATTAATATGCGAGTCTAGAGAACGAGGACACCTGCTCCTCACATGCTCGCCCAGAACAAAAAGTGTCACCCACGAAAATCAAGACTTTGATCTTAAAAGTTTTTAAGGGCTCCCTATGCTAATTAAACAGAGACAGCGGCGACACAACTCTTGACCTCTGCCCTTATCCAATAGTTTGTAGGTAGATGGAAGCATGAAATAGTCATGCCGCCGCCGTTGCCGCTCTTAGCCAATTTGTGGCTCATTCATTAAAACCCGCTTAGCTGGCAAAAAGTAGTAGAAAGCAGTGGAAAGCCGTGGAAAAGCCGTGAAAAGCGAGCAGAGGGTGCAACCCACATCATGCGGGTTGTTGACATAAAAATTACGCGCATGAAAGTCAACAGGGGAAAATGAGTTAAATCAACATCATAAGCGAGCGTCATTTGTGGAGTGGAAAATGCAAAGAGGCAAAAAAAAACAAAAAAAAAACGGCAGCAAAATTAAATTAGTTGCATAAAATGCTGCGAAGGCTTTATTCATTAATGTGGGTCCTCTTAAATAGTGCCATCTCCAAGTGAAAAGATATATTTTATCTATGCAAAACACCCTTTTCAAGTGAATTAATGAACCATTCAAGAGTTTAGCCACCTGTCTTTACAAGTTGACTTATTGACATGGTGTGGCAGTGTAAATGGAACTGCAAATCAAGTAAATAAATTGAAATGGAAACGGTTTATTTAATGAGGTAATAAACAGGGATTATGTTATGAGCAAACACATGTAAATCAACAGAGGAACCAGATAATATGACAATGGCACAGCATATACAATTTCAAACCGTTTCAAAATGCAATATAAAAGGAATTCAATGCACAAATAGTATAAGAATCTTTTAAATTTAGTTTGTAAAAATGTAAAACTAATATATTAAAATATATTGCCAAAATCAGAATCCATTAACAGCGGCAAACTTTTCCCCAATTGAATTTTACTACGAAAGCCACCTGGCCAAAAACTGCAAGATGCTTTTGATTTATTTCCACAAAATCAGAAAAAAAGGAGTGGAAAAGCTGGGAAATGAAGGGAAAAGCAATGGTTAGGGATGTAGCTAAAACGCTAAGCTCTTAAGCGTGTTTTTATTTATTTACATAAAACGTTTCTCTGTTTGCAATCTATATTGAAAGCAACCTCGGCGCCATTGAGCACAGCCATATTTATAGAGACACTCTTTTTTATATATTTTTGTAAATATTTTAAGCTGATTTCCGCATGGAATTGAATGATAACAAAACAAGATAAGCGACCACCATCAAAACCATGATTTTTTTTTTTTTAACATAACAATAAACCAGGCTTATGGTCAGCGCAAACTAAACTAAAATGTAGCCAAACAATAAATAATATTTATGCAATGGCCACAAGGATTTAACAAAGTGATTGCGGAAGACACAAAAGTATTTAGGCTACATAAATATAATGCGAAAATGAATATGAATTGCGATTGATGAGCAAATACTTTGACAAACCGTTGTTTATTTTGAAAACCCTCAAATATTTGCCTGACCCAGAATTCAATTGGAGCAATTATTGCGCACATAAATCAACTATGGACATGCGAAAATTATTTAAATATTGCACAAATATTTTTGGGCCAAAAAAAAAACGGTCTGAACTAATTGGTCCACCTGCCAGTTGTCAAGTAATAAAACAAGTTAAAATGTATATAAAATAAATGAATAAAATATGGTCGAAAAGTGAGCACAGGTGCATATAACCAGCATATATGAAATATATGAAATAACCACGCACGAAATAAACCAAAAGCTTCCAAATTTATCAGCTTTTCCACACACAAATCAAGATCCGGAATATATGCAAAAGTAAATAATAAAATAAAATACAATTTTTTTGCCACTCGCTTTCGATTTATTGGATTTATTTATATTTCAGGCAAATGGAATAGGGTCTCCTTTTGCTATTCGTATTGTAAAACTCGTATTGATGGACACCGTTTCTGATTTGTTGATTGTGTCAGTTTAAAATGGCGTAAAAAATATATATATATATGCTCGATTTTATTGATTGTCATGTGCAGCAATATACGTTTTGTTATGCGGCATAGATAGATGCGGTGTATAAGTAAATACAACGTTTTATTGATTTGCCACTCAACTGAAATAAATGAAAATAAACATAAAAACTTATTTGGAACAACTAAATATAGGTAATCAGCAGGGATACCATACTGGCTTAAATATATTCGATTTTTGGGGATTTCTTAAATGAGTTAGTGTAATTAATTTATTGTTTTATGATAAGTAGCTTATAGTTGTAATTAAAACTCAACCATGCAAGCCCTTAACATTATACATTATACATTATACTAATTAACTAGAACCTTATTAACAGTATCAATTGCATTAGAATAATCAATAAGTTTTATGGCAATTATGCCACTCCAAATTGAATTCATAACTGAACGTTGGATTGGCACTTCCGTTTCCGTTCTATTAACTCACATTTCCGGCGCATTCATATTCAAGCGAGTGTAAGCCCGAAACCCACAAAAATCTATGTTCAATATTTCTCCAGCTTTTTTTTTCTAGCTTTGTTTTTTTGGTTTATTTATATTTTTTGTGGATGCTGCCGCAAACTAAAAGGAAGAATAAAACGAATTTTCAGCTGGGGGGGGGAAAAGTCTGTAAATTAGTATGTGATATTTCGGATAGTTTGCCCTTTTGGCCAAGCCAAGCCGGAAGCGAGGGGTGGCAAAGTGCAGAAGGTGGTGCAAAGGGAACGAGGAAAAGCGGAAGTGGGACAGTTGGAGGCAACATGACGACGGTCAGACCAATCCGACCGCAACAAAACCAAAACGCAAAAGCAAAGCGCAAACTCCAATTGCAACTAATTTCTGTTTTATGGGGCCCTTTCGCACACACACGGATACATATAAACGCACACTCTCACACACATTTATAGAGGGAAAACTTTTGTTTGCAATGTTTGCCGCATTGGCCGCGTGGTTGGATTTTCGATACGCTTTCAATTTCCTTGCTCGGCAGCAGCAGCAGGGAAAACCAAAATGCTCAATGAATCCGAGCAAACGAGCACAGAAATAAAGATAAAATAACATATTTGATATCTGTGCTATTTCTGCGTGTGAAAGAATGAAGTTTCGAATATCGAGTCTGCCATTAAAAGAAATTCAATGCCAAAAACGTTCATATGGTTCACAACAAAAAAAAAAACATACGATTTCCAATTAAATGCTTCGACTATTTGGAAAAAAAGCGTTACGGGTTTCTTTCAGGCTCGTCGGTTTAAAAAAAAAAGATCTGTTTCTAGTGAAGTTTTCTATCCAATTTAAAAAGCCATAGATTTTATAGAGAAAAATAATTTAAAGTTGTATTTATTTTTCAAAGAATTACAAGTAAAAACATTTATTATTCTAATAATAACATATATTTATATATTTTAATAATTAATTAAAACTTGCTTTTATGCATTTCCATTTTAATAATAATACAATAATTAATTGCTTAGTGGAGTCCGTGAAAATGGCAAATGAAGAACTGGCGCACATTAATTAGATAGTAAAAGGATCCATCTCTCCCTCTCACTCTCTCTCTCTCTCTCTGTTTCTGTCGCTGTATCTGTCTCGGTGGCATCGCCGCAATGCGCCAGTAAACGAGCGATTAAGTGAATGATGCAGAGCTACGGCCACACTCGGCGTATAATTAATTTTAAATGAGGACGGCACTAGCATGTCCTGTCACATACGTCTCCTCCGCGTTCCGCCTCCATCCGGCAGCCGCATATGGGTCCCGCCTTGTTGTTCTGTTTATCCCACACATATCCTTAACTGTCCGACGTTGATGTGTGCGCCTCTCCTTGCCACTTTCCTCTACACGCTGACAGTTTTATAAATTTGCCATTTGATTTATTTACAACATTTTTCGCATTGCCATATTTATTGTTTAATTACGATGGAAGCTTCAAAATTAATTACCCGCCATTTTCCGAGTGGCAACGACCAATAATTAACTGTATCGGTTAATTGTTCTGGCGAAATAAAAATGTAATTATTTTCGTGAGCATATTTAATGCCACGAAAAGGGGTTTACAGGTGACTTAATCTGTCAAAATGTTCCGCATTTGTTTGCTTGTTAAATATAACCTATAGATATATAAGCAATATTAAATATGAGCCAGTGAAGCTGCCACAATCCCTTCAAAGCCATTTCGCTGAAACTTAAATATTTTTCACTTTGCCAGCCACTTGACCTGTGCCGAAATAAATGTGTGTAACGAGCAAAAAGCCTTTTTCACTATTTTCGTCGGCATGTAAATATTATTTTTATACTTTGCCATGGCTGGTACAAGGCACGGCACACATACGTCGCTCCCATGTCAAAAAAGTTTACACTGTGCAAAGAGTGAGGGGCATTCACACACACACACGCACACTTTGGGGTTTGCCTGTTTATTCAATCAACAACCGACAGGGAGGGGGAGTGGGCGGTGTGGGTCCTCAATGCCACAATGCAGGAGGACATGACAAACGCAAGATGACAGTTGCCATGCTGAAAAGCGCTCAGCTCGCTCGAGTTTTTTGCATTTGTTCCACTGCCAGAGCCACTACAAAGTTTTTCTGCTATTTAAATCATGACAGTTTATCTAAGCAGAGGCGGGCGCCACTCACTCCTCAGACCATATACTCCATTGCTGTCCAACGGAAGCCAGCCGCAACAGTTGCCACACCTTTTTATGCCAAACCAACACCGCCCCGCCATTCTATTTGAGAGACAATCCCCCAGCATCACAGACCACAGGAATTTTCTCGCTGTTTTTGGCATCTTGTCAAGCTGCCGTCTTGTTTCCTTTTCGTCCGCTTCCTTTTCATTTTACCTAAAAAACTTTGCCATTTTCATTGCGTGAGAGGCGATAATATTACATTTCCTTTCCTTTTACTTTTCTTCCACATCCGCTAAGAAGTTATGAAAGCAAAATTCGTAAAAGTTTCCTAAACATTCTTAATCAAAATAAAAGAACAATATATATATGTATAAATAAAAAATAATTAAGTGTATAGTATTAAGTTTGGCCAAAACAGAAATCAAAAAGGAAAATGCTAATATTCTTAAACAAACTGATTGACTCCCTCTCTGTCTCTATATAGGAGGTCGTAAATTACCGCCCTATGTAAATGACGCAAATATACTTGGGGAAAACTTTCTTTGGCACCTGCGACCCCATTAACCTGATCGAGGAGACCCAAGTGAATGCCAAAAATGGATGCGCCAACTTGGCTAATCAAATTAGCGGCTGTTGTGATTTATAGACCGCACCCACCAATTTCTATCACACCGCCGTCGTGCTAACTTTTAATTTATGCAACTTAATTGAAATGCCATAAAAAATCAGGCAAAATGCTAAGGAACGAAGGGAAACGTGTAACTAAATTTATGCGTCCTTCATCCTTTTATTGGGTTAGTTGGGCGAACTAGGATTTTGAGAGGGTAAAGCAGGCTGTGATGAACATTGGGACTAAAATCTAATAATTTGTTTGAAGAATAGGAAGCCTTCCTAAAGAACTCTTCAGTCTTGTATACACTTCATTTATTACAAACTCATCTTCTGTCATTTGTAGTTATAAAATCCAAGTGCTGGGTATCAAAGCTTCTACTCCTTTAACGTAGAGCTCCCACTTTTCCTTTGATGCGTGTTTGAATGTTTCGTGTGGTGTGTCGTGTTAATGAACTTGGCTATGTGGGGCGAAATCGATTAGCCAAAATGCCCTCTCGCGACTAGTTGAAGTTTTCCGCTCCGCATTTCGAATTAATTAAAAACCTGTCAGTGGCAGCAAAGAGAACGTTGAGCAGACGAAAAAGTAAATATGCTACATACTATATATGTACATATATAGGTGCGATTCGGGCAAATTACATACATTACGTATACGCATTGTGTGAAAGATAATTCTGATGCCGGAAATTACCAGGTGAGTCAACAATTTCTCTTATTTTTTGTGTCGGTTTCCTCTTTGAGGGGTTACCGTTTTTTTTTTTGTCCACCGGCCCGATTGTGTGTGTGTTCGTATTAAGGCAACCTTTTTTGAAACGCATAACAATAACGAAAAATTTGAGAGAGATAAAAGACTTGAACGTGGGCCGGAAAACGGAAATGATTATTTCAGCTCCTCCGCCGACTTCCATCTTCCTTCGCCAAATGGTCGAAGAGAGGGCGTGGAAGAAGGTGGGGATTCGTTCGCCATTGTTGTCATTGCGGCCATTGTTCCATTACAGAATTTTTTTGCCGTTGATGCTGCTGCAATTTTCATCTGGCCGGGCCGCTTTTCTTGGCCGTTATCAGTGACAAACGGCCCGAGGGGAAGGTCGTAAACAGGGAGTGAGAGACAGAGGAGGGTCAGAGTGTGTCGGAGAGATGGTCAGCCGAACGAACAGGCACAATTTACACATTTAAAATTCAAATAAAGTCATTTGCATGCAGACGAAATGAGCGGCTCGGCCATCTGGCCGCTGTCGCAACATATGCGACACTGTCTGACCTTTGAACTCGGCCCTCGTCCTCTGGGCCACTGCCTTTGTTGTTGTTCTTCGTGTACATTTGTCATCATTAGTGACCCGACCTGGCGGCTGGCCGAAAACAAAAAGCGAGCCCTAAAATTATAAAGGTAAGGCCAGCGAAAGCCGCGTGGAAGTTGGCTAACTGTAGCGACAGCCAGGACTGGATTAGCAAAGTGGATTCGGGTTTTTCCCGAAGAGAATGGCATATTTTTATAGAGAGTTCTTTAAAGAATTAAGGCTTATTTTAAGACCCTAACAGCGCCGTAAAATTATTAAATATTTAAAGCTGATATAATAAACATTTCTAACTTCTGACACTGCGTAAAAGAAATAGTAAACCCACAACCAAGTGCAATTTTTAAAGCTAACATCAAGCTTATAATATTTTGGCCGTTTATATAACGCTTCCTTATTGATCTGCCACTGGCATTATACTGAAACTGAAGACTAAGCTGTCTGTCCAATGTTTTGACAGGCTTCTCGGGCGATTTCAGGGGCCGCCACTAATCCAGACAAACTCGGCTTAATTACTTACAAGCAAATTGAAACCATAAATAAATAAAATGCGTTGAAACGAAAACTTCAGCGGCTGAACAAAAAATTTATGGCCAAGCAAAAAGGGGAGAGGCAGGCAGCAGGAACCTAATACCCATATTGATAACTTAAGCCCAATGATTTACGGCCTGGTCAATCAACAAGAAGCGGCGGAGTCGCCCTGAGTCCTTGGCTAAGTCCTATCGATTTGACTTTTGATTGATATTTGTATTCGGCTTACTTGGTATTTGGACAGGACCGGCTTTGAACTGGAATGGCCGGCCGCCTTACGGCCAGGTTGTTTCTGCTCGGGCATAAATCCTTTAAATGAAGTTAGAAAGTTGCCGCATCGGCTTAAGCGTATCAATTTTAATAAATTTGCCCATGTTCCGCCATTAATTTCAGTTAATTTGCCATTTTTCATGCTTTGCCACACGACACACTCGGCACGCTACTGCCGAACGGGGGAAAAGCGGCGAATAGCCCCGTTCCCGCTTAGCCGCTTACCGAAGGATAATACGTATCCTTTGCATACGGCATACGGCACAGAGCCCGTACATCAATGACACACGGCGAAGAGGCACCGTAAATATCCTCGGAGGCAGCCAATATGTTTACACGCACACACAAGTCCTGGCGCGTCCTGGCTTTGGCCGGGAGATTTCCGCTTCCGCTGGCAGCCTGCTCAATGGATCATAAATTTCGCAACGCATCGTAATTCTTTACCAGGTTGAGGCTCACTCTCACTCTCTCTTTCTCACCGAAAGAGGGGGAATAGGTTCTGGCTCGGGGCAGCTACAAGTTGGCCATTTGTTGGCGCTTTGGCTAATAGTTGGCGAAAGTTTTTCCACCATTCCGAGCCCGAGATGAAGGACATCTCGACTGGTCGGATAAATATTGAAATTGCCAGAAAAGAAAACTTTCAAGGCACACTCTCTCAATATGCTACAAAGCAAAAGTTTCCCAAGACAGACGGCCCTTGGTATTTTGAAGTTTCTGCGCTTGGCCAGAGCTAATTTCGCCTTCCCCGGTTAATTATTCAAATGGATAAGTAATCTTCATTTTTTTCTTTCGGTAGCATGAAGTTATGGAGTTATGCTTTTGGAGTTTCTCGCTACTGAATGGACTTTTAAGCACCTTTTGCAGGGCGCTGTAATCCGCCTCCGGAATCGCCTCCAATATTGAGTTAACCAAGGGCCAGGCCAGGCCAGGGCTTCGGTGCTCGATGCTCCTGTTTTCGGTGCTTAACATTGAAGAGCCTCTGTATTTCCCACTGTAATTGTTTCGAAAATGAATGGAGGGCCAACTTTCTGTGGGCTTCGCCTATTGACCAGCTGCTGCTCCATCGATTTTATTTCCTTTTATGCTCAGCTCTTACCTGGCTCGGATTATGGATTGCTCGCTTGGTCAGAACTTAATGGAGATGAAACCAGCTTGTTGCCGGGTCAGGGCTATTGAATTTGGTGGCAGGAATACCTAATTACGAAGATACTTAATACCAAGGAATTATGAAACTTCTTTCAATAAGAGGTTTAGTTGTAATAGCAAAAATTAATTAGAAAATGGTTAATTGAACAAAAACTATAATTAGAAACATAATGTGATCCCTTGTGCCTTTTACCATCTTTGTTAAACACTGATAATCAAGGTAAAATTAAGGTAATCATTCACTAATCCCATAAATCCGCTTCATTTCCAGTTTCACACTTACAAACCAATTGAAAGTACCACTTTTTTGCTGGCCTATTACACAAAGCTAACATTTGGGAAGCACACACTATCACTGAGGTGTCACAAACAACCCGTGGCGCTTACCAAAACGAGAAAGCCGAAAAATAAACGCAATGCCCAACAAAATTATGCGCAGGAAAATATTTTGATAGGAGGCATTAAAACCAGCCGAAAACCAGTGGAAACTTTGCTGCAAAAAGTGTAATCAAAGTGGCTGAGGGCATATAAAATGCACACACATACACCTCAAACACACTCGTTTATCATACGAATTATTCAATTGAAGCAAAAGCAACCGCTGCATTTGGCAGTCGAGGGGATTTTTCACGTGGCTCTTTTTTTCCGCCAGGCCCTCGATCTTTCGGCGGCGCCGTCGAATGTGGAAAGCCCGATAATGACGCGGATGAAGAACGCCTGCCACATATCCACATTCGCATCCAAGTGGCCTTGGCGGTGATTTAAATGCTCACAGACCGAATGAAATATAAAATCAGCTTGGAGATGGAGAGAATCGACAAAGAGCCACGGACCAATCCATTGACCAATCCACTTTGAAAAACCGCCGGTGTAATTAATGTTGAATGAAGTAGCATTGAATCCTTTTATCGCTTCGCAAATGTAGCAAAATTGCCATAGTTTCGACTTGAGAGGTTCTTATTAATCGCCTTAAATTAAATAAATATAATAGATTTGAATGTCTTAGTCGCCAGAGCACTTATGTACATGGAAACCTATTAGACTTTATATTATACGAATATTATATGTCGTCATCTACAATAAGAAAATTAAGGAAAATAAATCATTTTAACCCTATGGGTTATTGATAATACATTTACGTAATATAAAAGGAAGGAAAGTGTTTATATTTAATCATATTTAATTTTCAGCTCATGGAATTTATAGAAGTTTTAAACCAACAGTCTTTAAACTAAACTTCACTTTAAGAATAAAAGATCTTTGATACTTAAGGTTTTTTGTCAGCAAGGGTTTTAGTTTTTAATATTCATGTTTTCGCTTAAAAATCCATATAAAATAGCTAACCAATATTAAAACTAAACTAAGTAAGCCCTGGTTTTATGCACAAACTGCCCTTAAGTGCCACCATACCCCCCAAAAAGCCCTGCCAACTGACCGCAACCCCAATCAATTTTGCACTTTTTCTTGTCCCTTAGCACTTGCGGTTTCTAATTAAGTGTCGCAGATACTCGGGCAATGCAATTCACACACACACACACACACACTCATTGTAAGCGGCACTCACACACCAGCAGTCGCAACATTGCCGTCGCCAGATGGCGCTAATGAACTTCCGCTGTCAAATGAAACGCTTACCATGCAAATAGCACCATTTTCAATAATTGAAGACGCCTGCCACCGCATTGTTATTATCATTTTCATTTTGTGCTTCCGCCACTCGACGGTTTTACATTTGCCTTGGCTCATCGTTTTGTACTTTTTCGCTCGTTATATGTATGTGTGTGTGTGTATATTTTTTTTTGGCTGGAAGTCCCGCACATGATTCACATCCGTTTAACGCCATTTTCTTCTCGATGGCCCCAGAAAGTAGGCAACAGTTTTTATTCGCTTTCGCTGACGTTCATTTGCTTCTTCTTTCAGTTCTGGCGCCGGCAAATTGCTCGCATTTAAATGCAAAAATTGTCGGCACGTCTAGGTGTTCATGATGTTCCACCTGCCCTCACACCTCCGAACTCACTATGCCCCCTGCGCCCGTCACACAACATATCCCCCGACGTATTCCCCACGGAAAATTTACTGCTGCGCGTGCGTTTTCATTTGCTTTTACTGTCTTCGCTCTATCTTTCATTTCGCCCTCTGCGTGTTTTTTCTTTTTTTTTTTTTGTCGGATTTTATTTATTTGCCCAAGATTTATGTCACATGCAGGAAGACAGGCCTGTCGTAATATTTTTTGCACGAACCCACACGCACACACCTGTGGGTCACACACACACACACACAACCCATGGGTGGTGTGTGTGTGCGTGCTACATGCGTTATGAATATGTATGTGTTCATTATGATAGGGGAAGCAGTCTGGAATTTTTTACAACACCGGAAATGTTCCACAACTTTGGTCTGACATACGAATTATATTTTAATCATCCAGCCAGCTTCTGTCGGTTTCCGCATTTGGAATTTGCATTGTAAAGGCAGGCCGGGGATCTAAGTTTTTGAGTTTATTGAACTCCGGGGTTGATGACACAAATTATACGAACGGGCAGTAAAGTGGGGTCATCCAACCTGAGCTTTGTTTGGTCTCCAAGACCGAAGAGTTATATCAGCTCAACAGTTAAAGTATATTTAACTGAGTATAATAACCATATATTTATATATTTGGTATATATTACTAAGTACTATAACCAGCTTGTAGAGTTTTATTTAAATGATTTTTAAGCTTAAACACGTTTATTCGATGCTCCTTCATACGAATATAGATACTAAGACCTTCTTAAATTATTTTAAAGTCTCTGAAACCTTTTAAAATATAATTTACAGTGCAAATATATTTGACAATCAAAGAGTAATCACTATTCCCCTTGATGACAATCACACTTTGAGTGACAATTAAAATATATCCGGTATGAAAATGCGTTAATGAATTGCAGGTAAGTAGATGTTGGTCGGAAACAATGACAAAATGTTTATAATGCGTATATAAAAGGGCCATAAAATTGTTCGAAACGAGAATTGTGCAAATGAAATGTTGAAATTGGAAAATTTACGCAAAACTGCACTTGCAAATTGTGAATTATCGTTGGAGAGAGCCCGGGCTCAATTGGCCGGGTCATCGCAGTGAAGTGAGTTGAGCCGGGTTCATTTGGCAGCGGGCCTTGTCACATTTTCAGCGCATTTTCTGCCCAATTCACCCCTTACCCCGCCGTTTCCATAGCGTTTGTATTTTGCATTTCGGCCGATTTAATCTGCCCGGCAGATCGGAGCCCTAACAACATGGCCAACAATTAAGCCGTGCGTGGAAATTCGCTGCAAATTTCCTATTTATCGGTCCCATTGCCGCTCCATTGTTGGCTGGCAAAAAGGCTCGATGCTTTAGGCCCTTTTCGGACCGCAGGCGCCCCATCGAATGGTTACTTTTCGAGCGACGAAAGCGACTCTCGGGTGGCATCGCATGGCAACCCAAAGAATTCAGTGGATGCCCCCTGATGTACGGGGACCGTGATTAACTGCGTCTAGCTATCGATGCCATAGATTTTAATTCTGAGCGACAAAGTGCTAATTTGTTCGCTAGCAATAATGTCAATTTAGGGACTCCGATTAAGTGGCATAAATTAAGCAAAGTTTTAGTTAAAATAAAGCCTTTTCAGCCTTATATATATAGGATTAAAGTCTCATTTATATAATGCGGATAAAATACGATATTTTCTATGATAATAAACAATCATAGAGACTAAAAATAAGCTTTATATATACAGATATGTACATGTGGGTCAATTGGCAGCCCGCTCATCCTTAATCTCTTCCATTTCCTGATTGAAATCAAATGGCAAACAGCGGCAAACTTAATGAAATGTCAGCAGTAAACTAACAGGCAGCATGTGAGCAGGAAAAGCGCATTTGTCCAGTGAAGCAGAAGAAAAGCTACGCAAAGAAAAGCGGAGAGAAGTGCTGAATGAACCCAAGTGCAGAAGACTTTTTGTCCCTGGCACTTTGTGCTTTTGAATGGCGCTCAGCTGTTGCATAAATTCCTTGGCCCTTAGGTGGATCTTAATGAATTGAGCATGTTTGTATTTCCTACAGCTTCTACATAAATTAACAAGGATCAAAAGAAAGGGTCTTACTGTGAGACAGCACAATTACTTAAGCTTTACCTGCATTAAATACTGTATTTGTAGATAAATAACACACTCATGAAATTTGGCCAGACTGCCAATAAATTAGCCATTGCCACAACGGAAATTATGGCTTTGCCTCCGAATATTCTTCAATATAAATCAATTAATTTTATTAAGGAATCCAGTATGACAGCAAAGGTGCCATAAATCATTAAACTAAGTCCGCAAAAACTAATTGTGACTGCGCCTTGTTGAACAATAATGATAATAATATTTGGATAGAGATAGAGCCATGACAAATGCAAATGAAATATTTGTCTAATTGCATATAGTTTTTCAGTCGCTGCTAATGAACCCTTTGGCTGAACTCCAATTACCAAATAAACAAAATGTAATTAGCAAATCATGGCCATAAAAAGCTGCCCTTTATTAGATATAGAAAATTTAAACTTTCGCCTAAAAAAGTTCTCAAATAATTTGCACTCTGTGTGCATTTGGATTCCTGGTTGATATTACAAAACAAAACAAAGACATCAGAGTGGGGCAGAAATATCATTAACACAACACACTTCAGTCTGCAAAGTTTTAGTTCGGTTTTATATTCAGACTGCTAATTAAGCAAAGAGAGAAATAATCGGTGGAAAATGTAGAAATTGTTTTATAAGCTTTATTCGGACATAATTTAATTTGTACAAAATAAATAAAGGAACAAAAGTAAGTTTAGTTTACATTTAAGGCAAAACATATACTATTTTAATACAAGAAAATAGGATAAAAAAGGAATAATACAAAAATATTACAGAAACTGAGTGCTTCCCTTAAAGTACACATGTTCCTCGCGTTATCCTTTCAAATATATTGCCAATCATTTGTTAGCTTCGGTTAAACCTTTACCAACATCTCAACATGTTGACCTATCTGGGGCATCGTGCAAATTGTGCAGCTCATCGTCGTCGCTGTTGGCCATGGCTCACTGACTTTTAAACCAATATGTAAAGAAAGAAACAAATGAAAATAAAATAACGAAGTTGTAACAAGCAGTACAAACAAGTGAACAATAAAACCACTTAAAAAGCAAGCAGCAGAAAATTTCCCCCTAACCCTCACGGCCACCCTTACCGCCCACATACTCGTATAAAAACTAACACGCAGAACAGTAAAGGCAAAAGCAGTTTGCAGGATCCAGAGAAGTAGTAGCAAATAACGAACAGGAGTGTAGTCTGAGTGTCTGTCCGACTGTCTGTCTGTCCTATATAAAAAGCAAAATAATTGGCGTGTCAGACATTTTGTTACGCCCAATTTAAGTGCTTCCGCCCGGGAAGCAAAGAAGTGGAATTTTTGCTTACGAGAAGTGCGAAAGTTAACCCAATCTCCCCCCCAGACGAATGGGTCCAAGTGTAAACGTGGAACGGCATTTAATTTATAAATGTTTTTATCCCTCCTCAGCACCAAGTTCCAGATCTGGTCAAGATCCAGTCTGGATTCCAGCTTCTAAGATCGATCAGAACTTCTCAATACAGAAATTACATTTATAACTCAATTATTGGTAAATATGTATTATTCTTTAACGAAAAGCCACTCTCCCTTTAAATAAAATTAATTAAGAGACTATGCAAATTGGGGAAAAATACATAAACAAATATTTCAATAATGTTTTTGTCAAGCAATTAATATCGGACAGGCGAGACCAAGGAATTCTTACAAATTAATCAAGTGCATTCAATTGGCATATTGACAATGTCTCCTCCCTTACTAAATGCAGCCGTGCGGTTGCCGGTCGATCGAATTAAAATTCATTAATTTGGCATATTAAAATTGCATTAATTAAATACCAAAATTGTCAGTCGGCGCAGTTGCTGCATTTAAATGTTAATAATTATTCGATGAGAGGGAAAACAATGTAATAAATGCAAACGAACGGCAAAACATTAATGTAAATCACCGTTTTTGCATGCTTAATTTGCGTAATTTAATCAGCCATTCAAGTGCAATCAATCTTGCATTGTAAATTAAAACTGGCATAGGGCATAGAAAATAAATGCATTTAATTTGCATCATCAGCTAAGAGTGGAATCCTTATAGCTCTCTTATAGAGTCAATAAGGAACTGATAATCATTTCGAAATAGTCTTAATAAAAAAAAAAAAGCGCACCTCGTTCAAAAAACAAACTAGCTGCTAGAGCTAAGTGCTGCTTTGCATGTCTCTCAAACATTTAGCAGAGTCCTGCATATATAATTACACACACACACACATACATACTCGCACGTAGCCGCTACACAATATGTCGTTGCAACTCTGCGCACTTCCGCTCAAAACCTTTCACTTCCGGCTGGCGGTGCTCGAAAAAAGAAAGTACACAACTAGCCAGAAATAACCAAACTTTATCCGCACATTGCATGTGCCACGCAAATGCAAATTTTATATACCTATATACCACTTGTAATGCTTTTTTTCTAGGTCTCCTTTGCCCCTATTTAAATTTTGTAACATTAAATGCTGCCAAAGTGTGCCACAGAGATATTGAAGCATGCATGCTGCATGCTGCAAGCTGCAGGCTAAAGGGATCGCAGCATTATCGCCGCGGCAGTTATGGCGTCAAAAAGCAATCAATTTTTAATTTTCGTTTAATTAAAAATGCAGCCGGGTCGCAATTAAAATTATCCCCTGCATTAAGCATACGGCGTTGTCAGGAGCAACGGCAGCGGTTCGATTTGGGAAGGCGGGACCGGCCAGCGCGAAAGTTAGTCGACGCTTAAATGACAGTAACCAAAATTTGGTTTTGTTGCAATCAATCATGGCCGGGTCGCTGGGCCGATGGATCGCTGCTGCTGCTGCTCGCTCAGCAACATCGGTAATTGGAAATAGGTGGCATCGTCATCGTGATTGCGCGGTCGTCCCGGTCCTGCCCGCAGCAACATAGACAAGGACCTGACACTCTCAACACATGCGGCAAGAGAAATAATAGAAAAATAACATAAATAACAATGAAAAATGTGATAAAATGTAGAAGGAAAAAGAATGGCGAAAGTGTTTCGTAATGATTGTTTAAGCGAACATTTAATTATTGATTATATTTCATTATTTAACTATTTTGATACTATTATATTGATCCCAGCTGTATAGCCATACATATACCACTCACAGGCAACGCATATGTTGCAACTGCGTTGCGGTTGCTGCCCCTAAAAGTTCGCTGCGGACATCGAGCGTTCATTTCAATGGGTTTATTAGCATGCCTCGGTGGCGTATGAGTGATATTTCAATAATGAGCATTCAATAAATTGACAATAATTATCGCCGGACATCATATAACCAATTTGTGTCACAAACGACAATTGCCTCATGGCGTGCACAGTATATACAAGTAAAGGCATATGCTTATGAGAGCTATATATATATAAATATAGAGATATATATTATTAAATTCAAGTTACAAATGCAAACTTCAAAATGGGTACGGAATTAATGGTTTAAATACTTCAAGTACCTTAACTATTATTTATATATAATGTTGCTAAATAAATAATATATAATCTTTAAGTTCTTATAGTCCAGAAACTAAAAAATTACTTAACTTAAAATATTGTTAAGCCTAACTGTTAATTATAATTGGCTTTTACTGTATTCGCTTGTGCAACTAAGGAGTGCTCAAACCTGATTTCGTTGTCCAGATTGAATGACAAACATCGTTCAACTGATGGATTAAGCCTCTCGATGACAGCCCGTTGTATTTGCGTTTAGCCAAGAGATCAAAGGTGTCGACCTAGCCTTTGGCCAAAATCACTTGCCATTAATTCAGTCAGCGGGCAGTGAAAAATTTGATTACCCAAAGTTGGGGGCACGTCTGCCGGCTAGAAATTACACGGACATGAAATTTAATCATTCTAATTTGCAGAATTTATGAAGTTTATTGCTCCAGCTTAATAGACACAAACGCTAACAGATTTTTTTGGGGGGCCAAATGGTGGCATTGTTTTAAGTTGGCCCAAGCTAAAGTAAAGCCATCCCATTACGCGACACATAATGTGGGATAAGGCTGAAATTTTAATACACTTTCGAAACGGAATTATTTAAATTACAAAGAAGCATAAGTAAATAAAATAAATAATTTAATTTATTATTAAATAAATATTATGATTTAATGGCATTTCACATAATCCTTATGTCACTCATGAAATCCAATAATCGGAGGATTACCGCCTTAATAGAGGGCATTTTTAATTCGCATATCTATATGCTTTATATATATTTTTTTTCTGCCGGCATCCCCACCAACATTATTTCCTCTCAGTCGCATTTCATGACGTTTTCCGCAGTAGCGGTTTTTCCTCTTTGCTATGCTTTGGCTTTTGTTTCCCAGCCGCGCGTTATGGAGCACATGGAGCTCGGGCTACGTCCCGGCTACGTGCGGAAATGTGTCTAAATTGTGTGTAAAAATTTCACCATCTCGTTGTTATTACATTTTTTGTGCCCCCCTTGGCCGCCAGTTTGGGGGTGACACCATATGGCCCCGGCAGATAAGGCTAAGTAATTGATGGACAAAGCCGACGAACGGACGGACTGGCCTTTGTAAGTGGTTCACTTAGGAGGGGCAATAGAATATTGAAAATTAATTTTATTTGATGGTATACATTTAGAAGAAGTGAAAGTTAAAGATGCTCTTAAATTTTTCATAAAATTTTTAAAGCCTCTTTAGCGCTATTATCGTTTTTTCTTTTAAATAATAAGACGTTATCATTGCAGGACTTTTAACGTTTATAGGTTAGAGAGGTAACCGGTAAAATAAAACAATTTAACACTTTAGAATTATACAAAATAAAAGAAAATATTATAAAGTAAGCTAGAATTGCACCTACACCCCTATTTTCATTAACAGCAATCCTTTAGGTATTCAATTTAGTTCCCTAGAACATACTCCCTTCACAAAAACATAATATTTATTTAAGATCAATTTTACATGCCCAAACTAAAGCCAAATAAGTTTACAATTAATTAAAAAACTCAGCCATGCAGTTCCTCTTAATTGCCTTAAGATAAGATTGTTACAAGCTGTGCTATAACTTTTAAATGGTTTCAAGCCAAAGCCAATTATGTCCTACAATTTCCAGGGACCGCAATATCGCTACCCCCACCAAACCTCACATAACATTTTCAATTACCATTTCGGGTGGATTCGGCCAGGACCACGCCCCTTCGGCTTGGACCAAATTTAACTACGAAATTGAGACATGTTGTTTGAGTACATTTTGTGGTTTCGACTCCGGCAATAGCTGCAGCAGAAGGGCTGTGGGTATTTCCGTGTTTTGTGTATGCAATTTTAAATGCACATCGCAGCTCAGCTCGGTTTGGTTGGGCTTGGGTGCGGGCTTGGTCTCTGGCTTGGCTTGCTTCGGTTTGTTTTGGTTCACCCAGCCCCAATTCCCAAGACCCATGTTGCTGTAACGAGCCGCCTTTGTTTGCTAAAAACTTATCAAGGCTATGGCCGGGCCGGGGAACGGGTCCAGAGCCTTGGGTAAACAACGAGCAAATGCCTGCAATGATGATCCTGCAGCTGTATCCTGCCCTATCCTCACCCCGCCTGGCGCAGTCAATTTTTATACAGACTGTCGATTCTGTGTGGGCGGAGATGGTGGGGTCTGGCCAGATTTCTCTATTCCCATGTCCATTGTCCTGGCCAACCAGGATGTGTGTGTGTATGGGAGTGTGGTATGTACTTTAAAGGTCTTGGCAGTCACTTCCACATGATTGGGCAATTCACAATCTTTTTCATATGGTCACCCCGACTGTTGTCTAAGCTGATGACTCAATTAACTGCCAAACGTGCTTTTGTGAGCTGTCAGCCGGAAAGGCTTAGCACATCTAAAGATGGCCGATGGCAATTAGCCTATATGCTCGTACCCCGTGCCGACACAAGTCAAGCGTGAATATACCGTAAACCTTAAAATATATATATATATATATTTTATATTTAATTTTATATTTATATAACTATTTATATTTATATAACTAAATCAACTATTATATTTTTAATTTATTTAACAGACACAAATAAAGCTTGTCTTTTAAAGGAAAGGAAACGTAATAGATATTTAATATATTTCCTACTAAAGTCACATTATAAATATAATTTCAAGTACAAGGAACTCATATAAAACGCTTTATATCCTGAACCATCGCCTTAAATATTAAATCTTGAATCGTGAAAAAACAGGCCGCAAATGGAACGTGCAAAATCCATGGCCAGCAAAAAGCTGTCATCGAAAGCAGAACAATAAATATGCGCTGCTCATGATTAATGATTTGCACGCACAAACACACTAACCGAAAAAGCAAAACAAAAAAAAACAGCAAGATTCCTTGCCAACTTGAAGGCCAAAAAACAGGCAGCAGCAACAAGGACTGGGCCGGCATTCACTTTGTTTGGCTTTGCGGGCAGCGTAGCGTGTATTAAGGGAATTAAAATGTTATTATATAAAACAAGAACAAGGGTCCTGGCCAGAGGAGAGAGAAGAGGGCTGGCGGCAAGGTAAGGTTGGGTGGAGTGGTGGTGGTGGACAGGACGCGATGGCAACATTGTCGCCACTGATCCTGGATAACGATGTGATAATCACACCCATCGCAGCCACTCAGCCCCAGCATATGACAGACGATGGACAGGCACCGCGCCAGGTGACTTGTACATAATTCCGGCAATTTCACCAAAGAACTTAATTTTACGCCCCTGCATTTCTAAAATGAAAACCACCCCGCGACCAGAGCCGCCGTCCTGACAACCTTTGTCCGGCTTTAATAAGTTTGCTCAGTTTCAACCGCAAAAGCATTGAAGCGGCCACTGGGTTGGCTTCCTTTCAAATCTTCGCTTACATAAGGCAAACCCCAGCATTTTTGTCTTTTATGCCATCTCAAATTGCCTTTTTCTGTGGGGCTTCCTTTGTTTGGCATTGTTATGCAGCAAGTGCGAATAATTTTCTGGGTCAACTCTTTAGGCTTTCTCAAATATTTTAGGCATTTTTCATTAGCAGAAAGAAAATAAATATTTGCAATGCTGTAATTGTTTTGTATTTAACATGTTTTAATTAAAATATTTTCTACATAAGTTAAAATGATTACTGCAATAGGTTTATCTCAAAGTTAAAGTGAAGAGCTATTTAGTTTTCGAATTTCATGGATAATATATTTAAATATTTAAGTGGGAAACTATATTTTGTATTATTATACGTTCAACAATAAATGTTTAGTAAGTACTTCTTTGAATGAAGATTCAACACTCTACATATATTAAAAGCAGTTTATGTTTGCTTTTCTAAGTATATATTTAATGTATCTGTAACTTGTTTCCTTTTATTTTAATGAACGCACGCACGTAAACATTTGATAAGAAAACTTCAGAGTCTGTTGGAAGGTAAATACACAAAGTAATATTATTATATAATCAACATAGAACCTCTAAATAGTTCAGAACTACTCACAGCCATGTAGGTGGTAATGGATACCGGTGCCAGCTTATAGGTTCTCCACATATAAGGTTTTGTGGAACGCATCATCAAAATGAGCAGCATTCTTCTATAGGCAAGATCACCCTCATACCAATTATTATAGAAGGCGGCTGGCATTACTTTTTCGCTCTAGAAAAGAGATCAGATCAGATTAATAATAAATCATTAAAATAAATATTATATAGTAATTATCTTTAATTCCTACGCACTTACCACAAGAGTAACCTCAGTGCCATTGTGGCATATAGAAAATGTGTAGATCATAAATAAGCCTACTCCCAATGCGTATTTAATAGCCGTTATAAACTTAAGCGTGGACAAATTAAATGCCATCGAAAAAGTGGCAATAGTTGATGTGGTCAAACCGACCAAAAAAGTGAAATTAAAAATACGATTCATATTCTCAGCTAACTGGAATAACCTCTGATGATATACAATCAGTGATTTGAGCTTTTCCTTGGCTCCAATGTCTCGGGCATCAAGATTTTCCAGCTGCTTGATCAAGCCATCGAAGTGGAGTTCTAATTGGGCGCTGCATACATTGATCAGGAACTGATTGGACATCATGAGTCCGATATTCATCGATGATGAGAATATTTGGCTAATATATGAAGCCCAGAAGCCAGGCATTGAGCCCACAATTTCCCACGGATACCAGGAGCCGGTCTGTAATCTGTAACTCACTTCCTGGGATTCCGAAAGAGATTCATAGAGCATAACTAGAGGTGGTACTGCATTGTAGTAGATGTTGGAAAACACATAGAAAAAGGTGAACTTCTTCATCAAACGAGGGTTTTTTTCAAAGTAGTAAGTGGTTCGACGACTACATTTTCCTCTTTGGTCAAAGAGTTCTTGCAGTTCAGCCAGCAAATCCTCTATCTGTGGTCTATATACTAATAATACAAACATATTGAGAGTTGCCAGAAGCGTGAAACCCAGCATGCTGCCCGTATCCGACATATCCGCCACATACGTTAAGGGATCCATAGATTTCCGATCGAGAAGGTAGCCATAGGCACATAGGGAAATATTATAATAAAGTAGATTAGTGCATGATAATAAAAATTTAATTCTTTGTATCATTGTTTGCTGTTGCCTCGGCGATTCCCTGCCTTTCCATTCGAGTCTCGGCATTAGAATGTATCGACAAGCGAAGTCCTGGTAGCGCATAAAGTCCTGGAACTGCATCGGTCTAGTAGATAATTCAAACTGCTGAGACAAGGCCTAAGCTAACCAACAATTATGTCCTGAGAAAGCGCAAGTGTTTAAATTGCTTACGTAAATTATAGATTCCTGTCATTTGCATTTTATCTTCTTGGAAAGGGGTTAAGGGATAAACAGGTGCTTTTCTTATCAAGCTTTCCCTTATAGCTTTCGCTGAATATTTTTTTATTTAGATTAATAAAACTATATATATATGTATATATATAGAAATAGAAGGTTTTAAGCCCAATCTGAACTTTGTAAAATTATTCGCCAGACTTACCGCCAAAGTTAGCTGTGTACCATTTCGGCACATGGAAAAACTCTATATCAACATTATAAGTAGTCCAATGAAATGCTTGATGGCCGGCCCCAACTCGAACATGGTCATGCAGGCGGCCAAGAAACCCAAGGACATGGCACTCGTTATCAAGCCAACGAAGAACGTACTGTCAAAAAGGCTATTCACCCTCTCCGCCACTTTGAACAAACGAAGCTGATATACGACAAATAGGCTGATCAAAAACTGGGCCAACACAATGGTGGCCATGAAGATCTGGCACGAAGCAGCCTGCAGGACATATGCAATACTGAAGCCGAGGGCTGATCCTTCAATACGCCAGGGATACCAGGTATTGTACTGGAGTCTGTAACTTAACTGCCATGATTCTGTCACAAAGTGTTCCCAGAACATGAGAATAAAAGGCAACATATTGTAAATGTAAAAAATTTAAAATGTAAATGCCGCAATGTAAAAATTGACTGTTTTTTTTCTTATAAATACTTATAGTACTGCTGGGTAAGGTACGCTCTCTTTCCAGCGTATTTATACAACTGCTCGAGGTCCTCAAGCATTTCCTCAATCTGTGGCTTATTGTAGACCAACATCCATAAGTTGAGGGTGCCCACAAGGGTAAATCCGATCATGCTGACCACTGTGACCCATTCCGACAAATAATAAAGAGTGTTTTTTGAGGATCCATCAATGTGATAGCCGTACAGCAGGATTCCCATATTGGTATATACCAAACTAATTGCTTCCAACACGAGGAGGATGCGCTTGACCAGAGGCCGCTCTTCTTTAGAGGAACGTCTGCCTTTCCACTCGTGTTTGTCTTTTATTCCATCTCAAATTGCCTTTTTCTGTGGGGCTTCCTTTGTTTGGCATTGTTATGCAGCAAGTGCGAATAATTTTCTGGGTCAACTCTTTAGGCTTTCTCAAATATTTTAGGCATTTTTCATTAGCAGAAAGAAAATAAATATTTGCAATGCTGTAATTGTTTTGTATTTAACATGTTTTAATTAAAATATTTTCTACATAAGTTAAAATGATTACTGCAATAGGTTTATCTCAAAGTTAAAGTGAAGAGCTATTTAGTTTTCGAATTTCATGGCTAATATATTTAAATATTTAAGTGGGAAACTATATTTTGTATTATTATACGTGCAACAATAAAAGTTTTAGTAAGTACTTCTTTGAATGAAGATTCAACACTCTACATATATTAAAAGCAGTTTATGTTTGCTTTTCTAAGTATATATTTAATGTATCTGTAACTTGTTTCCTTTTATTTTAATGAACGCACGCACGTAAACATTTGATAAGAAAACTTCAGAGTCTGTTGGAAGGTAAATACATAAAAGTAATATTATTAAATAATCAACATAGAACCTCTAAATAGTTCAGAACTACTCACAGCCATGTAGGTGGTAATGGATACCGGTGCCAGCTTATAGGTTCTCCACATATAAGGTTTTGTGGAACGCATCATCAAAATGAGCAGCATTCTTCTATAGGCAAGATCACCCTCATACCAATTATTATAGAAGGCGGCTGGCAATACTTTTTCGCTCTAGAAAAGAGAAGAAGAGATCTAATCAGATTAAAAATTAATCATTAAAATGTTTATTATATAGTAATTAATTATTATTATTAGTCCCTCCGCACTTACCGTGAGAGTGACCTCAGTGCCATTGTGGCATATAGAAAATGTGTATACCATAAATAAGCCTACTCCCACTGCGTGTTTAATAGCCGTTATAAACTTAAGCGTGGACAAATTAAAGGCCATCGAAAAAGTGGCAATAGTTGATGTGGTCAAACTGACCAAAAAAGTGAAATTAAAAATACGATTCATATTCTCAGCTAACTGGAGTAACCTCTGATGATATACAATTAGTGATTTGAGCTTTTCCTTGGCTCCAATGTCTCGGGCATCAAGATTTTCCAGCTGCTTGATCAAGCCATCAAAGTGGAGTTTCAATTGGGCGCTGCATACATTAATCAGAAACTGATTGTTCATCATGAGTCCTATAATCATCAATGATAAGAATATTTGGCTAATATACGAAGCCCAGAAGCCAGGCATTGAGCCCACAATTTCCCACGGATACCAGGAGCCGGTCTGTAATCTGTAACTCACTTCCTGGGACTCCGAAATAGTTTCATAGATCATAACTATAGCTGGTACTGCATTGTAGTAGATGTTAGAAAACACATAGAAGAAGGTGAACTTCTTCATCAAAAGAGGGTGTTTTTCAAAGTAGTAAGTTGTTAGACGATTACATTTTCCTCTTTCGTCAAAAAGTTCCTGCAGTTCAGCCAGCAAATCCTCTATCTGAGGTCTGTATAGTAAAAGAACAAACAAATTGAGAGTTGCCAAGGCTGTGAAGCCTAGCATACCGCCGGCATCCGACATATCCGCCACATAGGTTAAGGGATCCATAGATTTCCGATCAAGAAGGTAGCCATAGGCACATAGGGAAATATTATAATAAAGTAGATTAGTGACTAACAATAAAAATTTAATTCTTTGTATCATTGTTTGCTGTTGCCTCGGCGACTCCCTGCCTTTCCATTCGAATCTCGGCATTAGAATGTATCGACAAGCGAAGTCCTGGTAGCGCATAAAGTCCTGGAACTGCATCGGTCTAGTAGATAATTCAAACTGCTGAGACAAGGCCTAAGCTAACCAATAATTATGTCCTGAGAAAGCGCAAGTGTTTAAATTGCTTACGTAAATTATAGATTCCTGTCATTTGCATTTTATCTTCTTGGAAAGGGGTTAAGGGATAAACAGGTGCTTTTCTTATCAAGCTTTCCCTTATAGCTTTCGCTGAATATTTTTTTATTTAGATTAATAAAACTATATATATATGTATATATATAGAAATAGAAGGTTTTAAGCCCAATCTGAACTTTGTAAAATTATTCGCCAGACTTACCGCCAAAGTTAGCTGTGTACCATTTCGGCACATGGAAAAACTCTATATCAACATTATAAGTAGTCCAATGAAATGCTTGATGGCCGGCCCCAACTCGAACATGGTCGTTATCAAGCCAACGAAGAACGTACTGTCAAAAAGACTATTCACCCTCTCCGCCACTTTGAACAAACGAAGCTGATATACGACAAGGGTCCTCAACTGATCCTTGGCACTTGGGCATCGAGCATCGATTTCCTCCAGCTGCCTGGCCAGGCCGTCGAAGTGTATTTCCAACTGGGTGCCAAATAGGCTGATCAAAAACTGGGCCAACATAATGGTGGCCATCTGGCACGAAGCAGCCTGCAGGACATATGCAATACTGAAGCCGAGGGCTGATCCTTCAATACGCCAGAGATACCAGGTATTGCACTGGAGTCTGTAACTTAACTGCCTTGATTCTGTCACAAAGTGTTCCCAGAACATGAGAATAAAAGGCAACATATTGTAGTACGCAATGGCCGCAATGTAAAAAACAATCAAATTTCTTATAAATCGCGTATAGGACTCGTAGTACTTCTGGGTGCGGTACGCTCTCTTTCCAGCGTATTTATACAACTGCTCGAGGTCCTCAAGCATTTCCTCAATCTGTGGCTTATTGTAGACCAACATCCATAAGTTGAGGGTGCCCACAAGGGTAAATCCGATCATGCTGACCACAGTGACCCATTCCGACAAATAATAAAGAGTGTTTTTTGAGGACCCATCAATGTGATAGCCGTACAGCAGGATTCCCATATTGGTATATACCAAACTAATTGCTCCCAACACGAGGAGGATGCGCTTGACCAGAGGCCGCTCTTCTTTAGAGGAACGTCTGCCTTTCCACTCGTATCTCGGCAGTAGTGCCATTTGTCCGACCCAATCAGGGTACATCATAAAGTCCTCCAACAGCATGGTGTATGGGATTATAACTGCATTGGCAAGCCACATTTTTTTATTATAGTAATTGATTTTATAATCCACTGTGAGAACGAGCAACTGCTTCAACTAGATAATTAGGTCTCTTGGGAACTTATGAATTGTAAATTCATAAGGGAAACGACTTTGTCCAAATAATTTGATACAATTGTGCAATTATTTAAATGGTAATGACTAGAATTTTGTATTATTAGATCGGCAAAGCACTACTTAATACACTCTGTAATTAGTGAATTCATTTCTCAAAACTTACCGCAAAAGTCAGATGAGTGCCGTCGCGGCACATTGTAAAATTGTATATCATAAATATGATCAGACCAAACAGGTGCTTAATAGCCGCGCCCAACTCGAACATAGTCATTGAAAAGGCCAAGAAGCACATTCCCATGGTCGCTGTCGTTAGACTAACGAAGAACGTAAAGTTGAAGATGTCATTCACTTTGTCCGCTACTTTGAATAAGTGACTCTGATAAGTAACGAGGTATTTCAGCTGATCCTTGGCAGTGGGATGACGTGCGTCAATTGCTCCCAGTTGCCTGGCCAAGCCATCAAAGTGAATTTCTAGCTGTGTACCGCAGAAGCTTATAAAATACTGACTCAACATGATGCCGGCCATGAGGAGCTGACACGAGGCAGTCTGAAGGAGAAACGCAGCACTGAAGCCTAGGGCTGAGCCCTGGATCTGCCAGGGATACCAGGTACTGCTCTGGATTTGGTAAGTCATGTGCTTCGACTCTGTCATAAAGTGCTCCCAAAACAACAGAATCAGAGGTAACGAATCGTAGTAGATAATTGACAAAGAAAAGGCAATCACTAATCCTTTCATAAATCGCGTATACTCCTTGTAGTACAATTTAGTACGATGTGAATTTATCCTGGCGTGCTTAAACAACTTCTCAAAGTCTCCCAGCATTTCCTCGATTTGTGGCTTAAAGTACAGCAGCTTCCATAAGTTGAGGGTCCCCACAATGGTGAATCCGAGCATGCTGCCCACAGTGGCTAATTCCGCCACATAGCGAATGGGATCCTTGGAAGTTCCATCGATGTAATAGGCGTACATTATGCATCCGATATTGTGATAAAGCAAATGAAGAATTCCCAGCATGAGAAATATGCGTTTGGCCAACGAATAAGGCTCTGCCGATGATCGCCGGCCTTCCCACTCGTATCTCGGCAGTATTGCCATCCGACAGACCCAGTCCGGGTACACCATAAATTCCTCCAACTGCATCTGATCCGGATTAATAACTGCCTTGCAGAGCGAATTTTCTGCCAAACTGTCGTAATTCGTTGGATAATCACCTGTGAGAACAGGCAACTGCTTCAACTACGCAAATTGGCCTCTTTGAAAATTTTAAATTCATAATAAAGGGTCAAGGGCATTTGTGCAATTATTCAAATATAAATTATCCCATATCATGTTCAAGGAAAAATAGAAGACATATTGTTAGGTGTTCATAATAAATACATATTTAAAAGAAAGGTAGGAGATAGATTGTAGATAAATGAATGAAGTTTATATAAGCTTACAATTGACCTTGGTCTTTCTACTAAATTCCCTGCAAACTTACCGCAACGGTGACCTCAGTTCCCAAGTAGCATATGACGAAGTTGTACACCACAAAGGCTGTCAGACCATTAATGTACTTAAAGGCGGAGGCCAGATCAAGGAGCAGTATCGCAACGCTCGTCATGCAGATGGCAACCGTGGCACTTATCAAGGCAGCAAGAAAGGTAAAGTTCAGTATGCGATTGACCTGATCGCCCAAATTCAAGATTTGACAGTGGTAAGAGATCAGCTTCCTTAACTTCTGGTGGGCGTGCGGATGACGAGAGTCTAGAGCGAGCAACTGCTTGGCTAAGGCATCGTAGTGCATCTTCAAATTATAGGTTACTATGCAGAGTATATGGTGAGTGGCCATGGAAAAAGCCACGCCCGAAATGGAGGAAAGAAATGTACACAGGAATCCTAGGAGATATCCCAATGCCGAACCTTGGATTCTCCAGGGATACCAAGTGTTGATCTGAAGCTTATACTGCATATCCATGCCATCCATCAGATACTCGTACAGGAGTCCCAGAAGGGGAGCACCGTTGTAGTAGACTTCAAAGCCCAAAAAAAATATAAACGCAAATTTCATCAATCCATTGGCCAATTCGAAGTAGTGCTCCCGGCGATAGTGTATATCCCTGGGTCCTGGGTACAGTTCCTCCAGTTCCGTGAGCACCGCCTCCAGCTGAGTGCGGTAGTGCGTAAGTGCCCAAATATTACAGATTCCAATGGTGGTGAGCATCAGGGAGCCGACTGCCTCCGAGATCTCGGCTACGAAACTTGCCGTGCTTTCGGCCTTGCGTCCCACCAAGTGCCAGTGCACAAGTTCTCCGACATCTTGGTACACCAGGCAAATGGTTGTGAGGATAAAAAGGACCTTCCTGACCTTCACGTGTGAAACTATTTCTGCTGGGCGGCTTTTCCACTGAAAACGCGGCACCGAGCCCATCCGACAGGCCATATCCGGATACCTCATATAGTCGTGCAGGTGCATCCTGTTCCAAGCTCAGAGTGACTTTGAGTTGCCTTGAAATATGCCGGGTTTTATTCCTCATAATGTCAACCCTAATTGAGTAATTTTTAATCAGTTGCGTCACAGGTCCTGAGAACAGGCAACTGTTAACTTCGGGTACACGTAGAAATAAGAGACTATACAGGTCTAGTATAATATAGTATAGTAGTAGTCTAGTTTAATACAATAATAACGAACCTAAGATCTGAATATTTGCCTTGTTACCCGAAAAAATGAAAATAAAGTATTTAACGCACTAAATTCACTGGTCATGCAAATGGCAATCGTGGCGCACATAAGGCTGGCCAAAAAGGAGAAGTTAAAAACCCTGTTCATTTGATCAGATCTGCAGAGTGCGACTGTGATATAAAATCAGTTTCCTTAGCTTCTGATTGGCGCCGGGATGACGAGAGTCTAGGTCGTATTGAGTTTTATCTGCGGGTCGTCCGTTCCACTGATATCGCGGCAACAAAGTCATCCGGCAAGCCAGGTCTAGATATTTCATATAGTCATAGAATTGCATTCTGCCCTGTTCGCTAACTAACTTGACATTGCGTCGAAATATGTGAACTCTTATACGTTTAACGATGGCAGGACCTAATTGAGTCATTTTTAATCCTGAGAACAGACAACTGGGGAAGAGTGGGTTGATATGCTAATAGGATACACATCAAATAATTTTAATTTTAAACCAAATTCAGTTTAGACAAGTAGAAAAGCTGAAGTGGGGAAATTATCATCTACATAAGATATGGGAATAATTAGGCAAAATTTATGAAAAACGTAAATTAAACAATTCGGAAGGAATAAAAAACTAAATAATGATAAATGTAGAGCAACATCTACTGGTGCTGCCAACATAACTCTATACGTTGTAGAAGCTTAGCATGCACAGAAACTTTATTGTTTATTAAATCCCGTGTTTTTATCCGATTTTTCTTAAAGTTACATACACTACACGTCCGCAATGAAAATGGCTAATTAGACTTGCTAGTAATGCTGCTCAAGAATATATATATTTTACAAGGTCGGAGATGCTTCTTTATGTCTGCTACATACATTCTCGGTACCCTATAAGTACACGGTATAAACAATATCATTCCGCTAACAGTAAAACATCTTTTATTTTCAATAATCGGCTATCTCACTTACCGCCAAGCTGACCTCTGTGCCCATGTAACAGATGAGAAAGTTGTACAGGGCAAAGGCCACTAAACCAATGAAGGCTTTAAAGGCGAATGCCAAATCCAGCAGAAGTACAGCGACACTGGTCATGCAAATGGCAATCGTTGAACAAATCAAGCTGGTCAGAAATATGAAGTTCATGATGCGATTGAATTGATCCCCGAGCTGAAGAACCCGGCAATGGTAGGCGATCAGAGTCTTTAGCCTCTTGTGGGCTTTAGGATGCCGAGAATCGAGATTAAGTAACTGAGTGGCCACGGCGTCGTAGTGCAATTTCAGCTGAAAGGAAAATATGCTGACTATATTCAGGGCGGCTAAGCTCATGCCAACGCCTATTAAACAGGCAAGGGCTTGGCTAAAGAAGGATGCACTGTATCCGAATGCTGAACCATGAACCTTCCAAGGATACCACGTATTGGTCTGCGCCCTGAAACTCAGTATTTGCGCCTCCGTCAGATACTCCCATATGAGCAGCAAGATGGGAACACCATTGTAATACACATAAAATATCACATAGAATATAAACTGGAGCTTCATCAGATATAATGATAGCTCAAAGTAGTGCTGGCAACGATAGTGTTTTTGTCCAGGTCTGGGATATAGCTCTTGAAGATCCGTAAGCACGGTCTCTATCTGAGGACGGTTCTGCGTCATTTTCCAAATATTAAGAAATCCCACCAAGGCCAGCATGAGGTAGCCGCACATCTCTGATAATTCTGCCACGAATGCCTTTGTATCCTTTACCGTTCGCCCGTATAGCCACCAATAGATGATCCCTCCAATATTCTGGTAGCCCAGGAAAAAGGTCCCGAGCAGGAAAATAACCTCCTTAATTAACTTGTGGGTATATTTAACTGTGGCGCGTCCCGTAAATTGATAACGTGGTACACAAGCCATGCCGCAGCCCTTATCCAGATATTTCATGTAGTCATTGAACTGCATCCTGTTGTATACTGTGTACTTCCTTGACGTCTTGCCGTCTTTAATAGGTTCGAATTCGGAACCATATTGAGTAATTATTAAGCAGTTTCGGACATAGGTCCTGTGAACAAGCAACTGTCTCGGATTTACCATATACTATAGTTTCAAAATCAATGGTGAGTAAAGTAGAGATGGTAGTTTAGTAATAGTAATATAAAAAAACAAAACGTAGTCCATTATAAAACCCAAACCTTCCACACAGAATAAGCTTATTGATATATTTAAATAAAATATTTAAAATAGCGACTATATAAAAATGGTTCCAGATCATAATATATTATAAAGTATTGAATATAATATTCACTAAATCGCTGAGAGACAAATCACGAATCAAAACGATATTCTAAACATCGATATTTTATAAAAGCCACTACTTACCGCCAAGGTGACTTCAGTGCCCATGTAGCAGATGACGAACTGATAGAGGACAAAGGCCACCAGGCCACTGATAGCCTTAACGGCGGATGCCAAATCCAGCAGGAGCACGGCGACACTCGTCATACAAATGGCAATCGCAGAACCAACCAGGCTGCTCGCGAAATTGAAATTCAGGATACGATTGAATTGATCGGCGATCTGGAGAATGCGACTGTGGTAGGCGATCAGAGTTCTCAACTGCTTGTTAGAGTCAGGATGACGTGAATCGAGATCCAGTAACTGACTGGCCATGGCATCGTAGTGCAGCTTCAGCTGGAAGGTGAATATGCACACTATATTCTGTGTTGCTAAGCTCAAGCCCACGCCCAAGCACGAGGCTAGGACTATGCTGAGGTAAGCGAAGCCGAATCCCAAAGCTGAACCATGGACCCTCCACGGAAACCAGGTGTTGGTCTGTGTCCTTAAGCTCAGCGCCTGACCCTCCTCCATGTGCTCCCAAATAATCATAAAGAGTGGGGCACTATTGTAATAAGCGAAGAATATCATGTAGAATCTGAACTGGCACTTCATTATAAAAATTGTTATATCATAGTAGTGCTGGCAGCGATAATGCCTCTCTCTGGGACCGGGATATAGCGTTTGGAGCTCCTCAAGCACCGCCTCGATCTGGGGACGGTTCTTTATCAGGGCATATATATTGGCAAATCCCACCATAGTCAGCATTAAAGATCCGCACATTTCCCCAATACCTGCCACAAATGCAGCAGTGTCCTTCGCGATTCGCTCGTAAAGATACCAATATATTAATACACCAATTATTTGATAGATCGAACAGATGATACCAAGTATATTGAGAGCCTTTCTGCCCAGCCTAGGCGGTTCCCTGACCAATGGGCGTGTAGTCCATTGATAGGGTGGTACGCATGCCATTTTACACCCCAGATCGATGTACTTCATATACTCGTGGAACTGCATTCTCCTATAAATTGCGACTGACTTGGCTTTGAAAAAGTCTAGCCTTTTTATGGGCATCTGTTTCCATACCTAATTGAGCAATTTTAATTCAAAAATCCTGGGAACATGCATGTGCTTATATAGTGATGCCCAGTCGGCTGTTTCCGGTACGATTTAGGCATTATTTCAGCCATTATCTGAATGTTACTGAAGAAAAAATGTACTAAAATAGTTGCACATTTTTATTTAAATGTGAAAATATACCACAAATTATATTTTGGTATCAACCAATTTATTTATTGCCCTAAATGCATTATTTCCACTTTGGACAAATTTAAAAAAGTCTTAACATATCTTCCACATAATTAATGAACAGCTTACACATCAAGAACATGCATTGATTTTATTCTTCTTATGCATTCAGTGGATGTGTTCCCCACAAGCATTTGTATATTCATTTCGTTAATATTTGTGTCGAGCTCGTAATGCCTGATGGCTTTGAGCTGGTTATCGGTCTTTTATGCGCTCGTCTATCGCTGCTGATATCGGCAGACAGACAAGTGCCGCTCGTTCTGCACTCCATTTCCGGCGGAAGTCCGCACAAGGAGACATTTTTATGTACCTACATGCTGTGCCTGCATGTTCCAGCGCATGTACGTGTGTGTGTGTGTATTGTACTTGGCGCTTGTTTACTTCTTTGTTTATGGGCCTTACCCCCGGCTCGTTTACGAGTCCATCCTATTGCCAGTTTTTATTGTTGCTTTTATTTTGCGGTCTACTTGGTTGCGCCTCATATGCTCCATGTTCCATGCTCCATTCTCGGTCCTCAAAGGTCCTTATTCCTCGCTCCGCTACGTTCTTGCCCCAGGATATGCTGGAGCGTTTTTGTTTGCTATTGATTTATGGTTTGGTGATTTCGCTCCTTGTGCGGGATTTTCTGTTTACTGTCGACGTCTCATCAGCGTTTTGTTGCGGTAATTAAACTCTGATTGCTTTTCAATTGTTTTTATTGATTGGCACAGAGTTGGCACTTCTTTTTTAATCGGGGCTTCTGTTGATTCGCAATTAGCCACCGACTACGAGTCCCAGGGACTGACTTAAATACGTTTGAAAATTCCTTTCCCTTTTTGGGTTTTGCGAGGAGAGTAAAGTGGAATTTATGAAGACAAACAAAGGCGGAAAACTTGGCAGGACTCGACCCGGCCAATTGCCAAAGGACTCAAATCGAGCGGCAGCTGCGCGTAATGGACAATTTGAATTATCCGTCGTCCGTCGTCGCCGGTGGCGCTGTCGGTGGAGGAGTGTGAGTAATAGTTTTGGCAGCCAGCGCCTTTTTGGCCCGGCCAGGAATTTATGGAGATCCACGAGCCAAGGGCCACTACATTTTGGCCAAGAGCCGTAGCCATAGCCATAGCAGTAGCCGGAGCCAAAGCCTGTTCACATTCATCTCCTTCGTCCTGGACGCTGCTGACAAGTGCAAAGGCAAAGTTATGGGCCACCAACTCAGACAACTCGCAACTGTTGGACTTATCGATCGGATGGGCGGGCCTTTTAAACTAATTAAGCCCCGGTAAGAGGAACAACACATGCTACTAATTTGCGAAATTAACGTGTTTGTTTTGGCCGCTCTCGAAATAAATTACCCCCCAAAAAAAAGAACAAAATTACGACTGGCCAAAGGTGAGGGCAATGGCCATAAATTCGCATCGAAAGCGAATTCCGTGCTGCAACTTGTTTACTCCCGCAAAAAAAGGTTTGCCTCCGGTTCGGGTCGCTTTTCTCCATTTCGATCCCGTTCCCGTTTCCCGGGGCCAGAAATTACAGCCAACTGGGAAATTTATTTGCAGCTCCATGGAAATTAAACGCTCTCTGGGCCGCCGGCCATAGCACAGCTGTTCGGACTTCCGGCTTCCTGAGGCATGCTCCTATCCTATTTTGACAAGGATCTATGAAAATAGTGTGAAAAATTATTGTTCCACCCCCTCGCTTGGCATTCTAAACTGCTAAATTAAGATAAATGAACACACTTAGCCCGGGGAATTTATTTGTTTTGATAAGCGAGCAACGAGTCTGGTCAGAATCGCAATTCGGGCTCGTATTTGTTACAAAGGGATGAGGCTTATAAATAAATCGTTCGGAACAAACATATGTTAGCTATTTAAAAGGGCTCCCACTTTAATTAGAAATCAGGAAGAGAGGTCCTAAAATTAAAAGATTCTTTCCTTCGATTTTAGTTTCGTCTTGAAAGCGAAAGCACGCCATCGGCAATAAAATATAAATATGCTAAAGTATTATGATTTTGCTATGCTCTTGGTCAACTTTTTTAATAAGCCCGAAAAGATCAACAGCGGAACAGGACTCGTCGGGTCCAAATGACTTTGGCTAATAAATAAAGTTTTGCGATGCCCAGGTAAACACTCGGCATGACCCACAAAAAGTTTGTGTCCAAATAAACAGAAAGCAGAAAGTGGCAGCGAAACCGAACCAGAAATAAAAGAGCTCCCAAACTTGGCCAAAGTAGTTGGGCCGGAAATTGTTTACTGATGTTGCTTAGATTTTTTCCCTACAATTAGTTAACCCATAAACGGAAAGTGTTGCATATGAAATATATGGCCACAAAATGCCAACAAATTGCCGGAGGCCGGTAAACGAATATTTATGAGAGAGCAAAAAGACTCACGAGGAATAGACTAAGATGGTACGCTATATTTATGAAAAAAAATAATGTAACTTGGAATTAAATTAGAAAATGAATACAATAAATTAGAACTTTCAATGCAAAGAATTTAAAACTATTAAAGATCCAAGAACTAAGGTTTTTTATAAATAAAAACAATTCATTTAAATTTGCTTTGTCTTATGGATTGATTTATTTTTTACTACATATATAAAAGTCCAAAGACAGAGGATTGTTTACCAAGAAATAAATGCTAATTTGCTATATTTTTTTAAGTCTTCGTTTAATCAAAAACAGGTTTTAATTGCTTGTAAACATAGTGAAAAGTAAATGCCATATAAAGCACATAAAGCAATGACTTGGAAAGCCACTTAACGGAGACACCTTTCGTGGACCCGTGTAATCTTTGTTTTTGCGTTGGGAAACACATTTCTGGTTTCTGTTTGAAGGTGGCACACTGGCCAACATGTTGTCTGAAATGCCTTGGCTTAATTTATCTTGTTGTCAGGCTGCTTGGCAGCAACAAATGCAGCCGCAATAGTTGAATTACTCGCACACACGCTCACACCGAAACTTGGCCAGGTGAACTGAACTCCAGGTGAAAGTGAAACTGGGTCGCAAGAAAGTTTTTGGCGCCGCCCACCTTCTGTATTTTTTTTGTTCTTTCGAGTGGGAGTGGTTGGGAGAAGGACAACAAGATAAAACGGACACACACACCCAATGTGTTTTTCGTTTTTACGGGAGGTTTTTCTGGGAGATCGAGGGTGCCGGTGTGAAATAAAATGAAGAAAATTGCTGCCTACTTTTTGGCAAGGAGTGGGGCCCACATACAGGAAGGAAGTGAGGTTTTTGGGTGCCCCAAAGATGGCCAAGCAATTTGTTAGCAGGTCGAGCAGAGCGAGCATCTCACTGCAAATGTAATTTACTGCCAGACGATATACGCCCGGCCAAAGAAATATTTTGGCCGGAATTTATTTGCGGCCATTTTAGCAGAAGTAAAACCAAATGAATTTAAAGATCTCTGCAACCTATTACAAAAAAAATAGCCTTAAAAATGTTCGTTGTCCTTGACACAACCCATTGTCAGTTTTAAATGGTATTTATTTGCCTGCTTTGTCTAGACTGTCTCCGTGGTGACAATATACAGCTGCCAAGCATGTTATTTTTGTTTAAATTAAGCTTAGGCTAAGGGTGCCAAAAAATTGGACGAACCTTATTGGAGAGGGTAGCTTAAAACTCAAATAAAATAAGAGTGGTTTATGCTTTAGTATTTATGTTAGAAAAAAAGTTTTTAAAACTATCTAACATGTTTGTGTAATGAGAGTGTTTTTATAGGTGTTTTTAATTACTTTTGGTTTACAAATTAATCAAATGTATTAAGGCCATTGAGGCAAAGCTGATGAAAGAACCTTCTGGCTCTCATTCAAGCACTTTCGGGCTAACTCAGTCCCCTCCTGGGAATTCTGCTGCAGGACAGCTATGAACTTTTCCACTGCCTCCTTTTCAGCGCCGTTCATTGAGAGAAGTGTCAGGAAACACTCGATGCCATTCTTTCCGAGTTCCAGAGGACTAGCGAAGAAGGGGACACTTGTTAGTTCCACGGTGACAAAGGCGCACTCTCCTGAAATTCCGCAAGGAATATATATATATTTTATTTTCATTTCGAAATCATTAAAAATGTTTATCCGTTTATTTACGTGGAGACCTTAGAACCCATACGATTATTCTTGAGCTGCAGCCTCTCTTAAAATTAAGTTTAAATGCAGCCCTAGAACTATAACTAAAAGTATCATCAAAAGCATTTTATACAAATCTCGTTTTCATTGCCTTTCTATTCAAATCCTTCGGAACAATCAGTTGCCTCCAACTAAACCCGTAAGCTAAATAGCAGATATTCGACAAATTTCCAGTATAGTCCGAAAATGCTTGCCCTTTTGAGGAGCGTTCACCCGCTATTATGGAAGTCTCGCAGCTGCAACAACGGCAGGCGCGGCCTCAAGGTCGCTGTCGTGGGAGCAGCCGGCGGCATCGGACAGCCACTGGCCTTGCTGCTCAAGCTCAATCCGCACATTGAGTCGCTGGCGCTGCATGACCTACGAAACACGGTCGGTGTGGGAGCGGACCTGTCGCACATCAACACCCCGGCGACGGCCTGCCCCTACGAGGGCGGAGACGGAAAGGCTCTGAGGAAGGCAATGAGAGTGGCGGACATCGTTGTGATTCCGGCTGGATTGCCCCGCAAGCCCGGAATGACGCGGACCGACCTGGTTAATGTGAATGCATCTGTGGCGGCGGAAGTTGCTTTGGCTGCCAGCGAAGTGTGTCCCGGCGCCTTTCTGGCTTTCATCACAAATCCGGTCAACATCATTGTACCGATCGCGGCCACAATCCTTAAATGTAAGGGCACCTATGATCCGAACCGCCTGTTCGGCGTTACCACCCTCGACGTGGTGCGTGCTAGTACCTTTGTTGGGGACGCCATCAATGTGAATCCGATGAAAGTGCATTTGCCGGTGATCGGAGGCCATACCGGCACCACAATCCTGCCGATCCTGTCGCAGTGCGAGCCTCCCTACAAGGGCAGCGATGAGGAACGTAAGGCACTGATCCATCGCATTCAGGAGGCGGGCACCGAGGTCGTCAACGCCAAGCAGGGCCAGGGATCGGCCACCCTCTCGATGGCCTTCGCCGCCAACCGTTTCGTTAACTCTCTGATCAAGGCGATCAAGGGCAGTGACAAACCGATCATAGAGTGCGCCTACGTGGAATCCGATGTCACCGAGGCCAAGTTCTTTGCCACGCCACTCCTCCTAGGACCGCAGGGCGTCGAGGAGAATCGCGGACTGCCCGATATGGACGATGACGAGATGCAGATGATGGAGGAAATGTTGCCGTTGCTGATGGATAACATAAAAGCTGGGATTAAGTTGGGAGAGGACTTTATGGCCAAATAATAATGCACAAATTATTGTTACATGGAAGCTAAATGTACAAAAAGAAAAATCTCTGCAAGAATATCTATAATCTAAATACGATACGAAAACCAGGACCAGATTCCCATTCAGGACACCGATATTCATTGCAGAACTCTTGGTTACTTTGCAAATATATAATTTAATAAAAATGTTTCTATGGATTATATTAAAAAGATATATAAACTTATTTCTTATTGCCCAAAATGTAAAGTGTCCTTTCAAGGAGTACTATACTGGATTTTAATACAAATTTAATACTCTCCCTTGTGCAGCCATGAAACCGTTTAGTGGCAACTTCTTTAGGCAAATGTCGAGTCCCGGGATAAAAAGCCACAGACACAGCTGGAAGCTTGGCGAACGGCTCCAAACGGCGGCAGACGCTCCACCATCAGGCAAACCGAACCCAGCGGAGCCGCAAATCTTTGCGGTCTCGTCTTAATGGCTAAGAAATTGTGATTTATGCCTCGAGATTTGTACATTTACACTGACGCTGGCTGACTTATGCGTATGTGCACAGCGTACACACTTCCATATTTAAGTTGATGAACATGATTTACTTTCTTGTTGGACTTGGGCAACTTGGCAAGGGGTAAAACTTACAGAAAGTTTGGCCTCTTGATATGTAAGTGCTGTTGAACTCAGTTTTAGGATTCCTGGAATCTAAAGCATTAATTACTTAATTAGTCGCAAAATTTATTTTCCCCGCCCCACTCAAAGGTGGCCAAATGAGTTTTCATGTTCAACTGAATTACATTAATTGAATTCGGGACTCGACATCCTTTAGGTGTCACTGGTTACTGGAGGAGAGGGTGCCAGAGCAGTGTTGATGGCAGAAAAGTGTCTGAGTCGACAGTTTTATTGCTGTCGACATGAAAACTTTACGTTTTTTGGCTTGTGGAGCCCTAAAAGGCTTGTTATGTAATTAGATTCGTCGTCGCCAGTGTTGTGGCAAGGTCGATGTTATTATTTTGTCAGCAACTCTGCAAAGGTCAGTGATTTACAACCCTAGAATTTTGTGCATTTTAATTATCGCAATGGATTTAAAGAATTTAAAGGATTTAAAAATACAAACCTGTAGAAGAAAAGAAAACAAAGAATAAGGGAAGAATTAGGGCCACACCTTACCCTCTTTATTTAACCTGAAATGACTTTATTTTAACCACAAGAACTTCAGTTAAAGTTTCCTTCTGGGTAAACTCATAGCTCTTAGCAATGGCTTATTTTGCTTGCGCCACTTTATTGTTACCAGTTTGTTGCCTAGGTGGGCAATAATTTACGGAAATTATACATGACCACTTAAGTTGTCATTAACGTTAACGACCGCCGAACCAAACCGAACCGAACGGCGGCCAAAATGTGTGTCGAGGCATTATGAAATGTTTAACAGCCTCGTCTGTGGGCCGCCACTGTAAGAGCGTGTGCAATTTTTGTTGTCGATGGAGCCTCCTGTCGACGGCTCCAGGCAGGAGCTGGAGCTGAAAGCCTCATAGTGGTCCTGGCCCGGCCGGGTAATCCAAAATTAATGGCCTGTCAGTCATACTCGTGCTACAATTTTAGCCCACTTTGGGGCTGTGGCCTGAGCTGCAGCTACAGCTGCGATTCCGTCTTACTATACTATATATAGTATAAAGAGCCGGCGGTGTGCTACATCCTTTCTTTGTGTAAATTTCCGCTTTCCGTTTTTCGGTAAAGTAGACCAAGAACGAGCTTAATCGAAAACGTATGAATGCAGCCGAGATCCTAGGAGGCCTCAAATCTAAAGATGGGACTCGGTGTATGGGTAAGTGCACTCACGGGTTGGGAATTTATAGACTTTTAAAGGAAGTAATTGGTAATGGCTAAGACCTACATAACTAATGATAAAATACTTAAATGTAGTTTTTATATTTAAATTTGGAATCGAAAAGTAAAGCTTCAAATGATAAGTTTATCTTTAACTTATCTCTTTCTTTCTGATTGCCTGTATACACTTTTTAAACATTAAATTAAATCCGAATAACGCCTAATATTTCCTAGTTCCAAAAATTGGTCAGAGAACTTATACTAACGTGTTTTTCATGAGATGAGGAATTTCCTTTGGCCCATCCCTAGGCCAAAGCCACAGCACTTAAGCGCCTTTCGTGTTGCGCTTTTCGGCTCTCCTTTCGGCTTGGAGCAGGACCAGGAACAGACTGTGGTTAGAGCGGCCAAGTTATTACAAGCGCAAAAATATTTTCACTTAAGTAGCTGCCACCATTTCGCTCAATTTATTTCCAACATCAAGCGCTCATTCCCTTTTTTAATTTTACACACAATTTTCGTGTAATGTTTGGCTTTCAGCTCCTTGCTCCTTTCAACAGGATTTGAGTTGTGCAAAAAGCGCTTCGTAATATTTAATTGAATTTATTTTTTTCTTTCCGTTAAATATTGTGTTTGGGCATTTCTCCTCGGGCTGTCAGTCCTCCCTCAAAATAAATCATATATTCATCGTGCGCTTTCCCCAAACCCAGATTTTCAGATGCAAAAATCTGTGCAAATTTGTTGGACACTTGACTGCTACTCATACATGCATTTGTTTGCCGTGGGTGGCTGCACCTTTTTTCATGCCATTTCCGGGTCAACTGAGCGGAGACGGCCTTCCTTTGGCCAGAGTGCCGTGCCAACCCAGAATATGAGACTCCGGGGGAATGAATGAATGAATTTTATAACCATTTTTTGACATCGTTTTGCAAAATACATTTCTGTGCACTTGGGCATTTAACGATGTGTAAAAACGTTTGCAATTTCGGTTAATTGAATTGTTGCTTTATGCAATTTGATGGTGTCTGTACGGAATACTCACTGCTGTCTCCATGGGGAATATATTTCATAGGAACATGCTAACAAATTTTATGGTAATGGTTATAATTTCATATTATTTTTTCCATCTATATATTTATTTAATTGAAACAAAATAAATAATAAATGCATTCTAAATAAATCATGAATTATGCTAGAATTTGTAATTATCCTGATAATTTATAAACAAAAATAGGTTCCGAAGCGTGCTTTGAAACAATTAAAATATTGGATAATTTCCTTGTTATTTATATTTGTATTCAAAGTATATTCAACATTTTTCTCATTCATTTAATATTAAATAGCATATTTTCTCCACTAGATGCCATCGTTCCTAACTCCGTCTTTCAATTCCTGCCAGAGATGCACATAATGATCAAGGAACTCAAGACCGTCTAAGTACCGCCTGGAGAAAGTGTTTAGGAAAAGAGCCGCCGCCATCTACGAGCTCTGATTATCTGTAAATCAAATGTAATGAGATACAGTTTGAGCTAGGATTACACTTACACGACTTACACACCAACTCCCAAAGGAGGCAAGGGAAGGCTAGGGACGAAGTGGTTATTTTTACGGCCTCAGCGGAATACGAAGTGCGAGCTTTGTTAGAAATCGGCTGGCAGGACATCCCTGGGATATAGGGTCGACGGCGAAACGAGTGACCCATAAAATATCACGTATACGCAGGGCAGGGCCGGGCAGGGCAGGCCGCATGGCCGAATGGCCGCAGGAGAGCGCATGATGAACTAACACGACCATATGTTTGTGTGTGGGGATGCGTTTTTATGATTTGTGGCATAAGGCCCGAGCGAGCGGCAGCTGATTGTAAATCTATGCGGGCTTCCCGAAAACCGAAACCTCCACTGCGGTTACTCAGGCCTGAAGAATGGAATCGTTTAAAAGTGATGGAGGGGTCGGACTGGGACTGGGACTGGCTCTAGAGCTGGCGGTGCGGGTAGGGATTATATTCGCCGGGGTCGAGTCCTCTGCGGTTTCGCAAGCTGTCGCCTTCATCTTTAAACTTTAATGGCCAGCCAAAAGTTTTTCGGCCGCGTCTAAGCTTTAGTCAACAAAGACTCGGGCACGTCTTGGCCACGGCCCAGATGCTTCCGTTTCTAGTCCTGATCCCCACCACATCCCCCGGCACCGTTGTTAATTCCCAGTACGTGTCCTGTTAGCGAAACGTTTTCCAAATATTTATTTATTATTTACTCTCGTCCACCTTGTTGGCCTTCAAGAAGCGAGGCGGAGATGCGAGCGCAGTAAGAAAAAATAAACTAAAAATGGTGCGGGCCAAATTTGATTTAGCTGCTCCCTGACATCGGGTCTTAGTGGCTCTATTTATCTACGTGACGTTTTCGTGGCTCTTTAGCTGGATAACAACTGAAAGCTGTCAAACACGGCGTATACTTAATATTAATTACAGTAAACAACAAGAGCAAAAAATGTTGTCCCCGCTAATCTACCATCATGCTCTCTTAACATTGTGTTTTTTTTGTGCATAAAAAGATCTTGACGTCGATAAACGCTGTTCGAATAGCGGAACTATATGCACTGCAAGACAATTTCTATGGCACTTTCCTGTTTGTTTTCTTCAGGGAAACCATAAGCAAAGTTGAGTAATTGTCTAATTAAGTCATTAACCAAATTTCTTTAGCCGCTTTTTGCCGAATAATCTTCAAATCGCATTTCAAACTAAGCTAATTACTTACACTAATGGCAAAGGAACTCCTCGTGGCGGGTTGATGGTGATGAAGGTGATTTATGTTCCCGAAGAGCTTAGTCTTTGGTGAAAGAAGGAACTGCCTTTAAGATAATAATATGATTTCTTCAAGTATCTAAAATCAAAGCATTTTCAAACAATAAATTAGTTAGTTTAACTTTATCGATTAGATTTGTCTTATTTTTATTTTATATAGTGCTTCAAATCTCTTTACGTAACTTCTTTTTTTCATTCCTTTCTTTATTTTAATTTTAAAAATGTCCTCTTATTATCAGAATTTATGACTTTATGGCCCGCCTAATAGCAAATATATTAAATTGTGTGCTTAAAACGATTATTGTAAATAAAAGGAAAGTTTTTACATTTATTTTATGTTTATAGAAATTGTTGTAGTATATTTTAAGGAAATAAATTATATTCGTGTGCCTGCTAATCAACAATTACTTTTCTCACCGTGCAAACACTTTCATTTCGTATAAGTGAAGGGCCAGACAGAAATCTTCGACATGCATTGAGAGCGTAAACCATTCCCCACCACTTGCAATTAACACTTAAATTAATTCATATTAATTAAGGCTCATGGCCGGGACCAAATGAGAACACACTTAATGCCTGGGGGCTGTTAGCTTTTATGGGACTCGAATAGAATCAAGGGCGGGACGGACTGCCAGACTCGGTCTAACAAATACTGACCTCAACAAGGCAAATGTAATAAATAAGGAAAAGGCCCAACAAATTGGTTGTACCGAGTCGGGGGGAAATGGGCAAACCCTGACCAGACATAACAACATTCATTAATAAGCACAAACGAAAATGGTGGCCCAGCTGGATATAGCTTAGGAAGAAGTGAAGAAAAAACCACCGGGGTGATATCGTGAAAACAACGTTTCAAAGCTACAGATATCGCAAAGTATTGCCAAAAGTATTAAAGTATCGAACTGCAAATATGGCAAGGTATCGTATAAAATATATAATATATTAATAACTAGATTTAATAAATGCTTAAATAATATTTAAACTAATAGATATTATTTTAATTTTAAGAGTAAACAATGTTGAAGTACAATTAAAACAAAATTGTCTTTCATATTAATCCCAGATGAAAGGGATACATTAAAGTAAAAATCAATTAAACCGATAAATATCATAGGTATATGAACACGATATCTACATATATATCGTTATATTTTCACATCCCTAATAAAGCTAGAAACCAAAGAAAACGACACGAAACATGAAACAAAAAGCGGAGAACTCAACCCCCGCCAAATGGAGGCAACAAAGCATAACGAATAATATTAATAACATTTAATAAGTTGCTGGAATTAGCAAGACTTTGGGTATGGGGATGGCTGGTTCTATAAATGATTTGGTAATTATGATGAATTTTTAAAATGTATCAAAAGCTGGCAAACATGTTCCATGCAGACCCTTATAAATATAATCCCAATTAAGCAAACTTCCAGTCATTTAAGTAATTTAACCTTAATTTAAAACATTTCTTGGCCATTTAACAAGCGAAATTGTATAGGAATCGTCCCAGGGAACACGGGCCATCACTTATCTGTCAACGAAATTAACAATAAACCTTTTCACACCTTTTGCGCCGCCGTCAACCTATTTTGGAAATTCCCTTTGTTTCATTGTTGTCGCTGACAGGAGAACAGTTGTAACTGATGTCAAGTTGACATTAAGTTTTTCATAAAATTTTGCCAGCAATTGCAAGTTAGCATCAAGAGCTGGCCAACAAACCGGAGTGGCACTGAAAGTTTCTGACATTTCAGAAAGGTAAAACACAATTTGGAAAACAAAATGTGCTGCGAAAATAAAGGGAAATGTGTAGAGAAGGGATAGAAGGTATAAAAAATATTTTTAAAATTATTTTATGCGCACAAATGGTCTTTAAATATTTAAAATAATATTTCTGAATGTGGAAATTACTTAGAAATAATTTTTAAAACATTCTTTTAAGCTCTAATGGTAAATTAAACTTATCCACAACCAACTACTTGTAGTATACTGTGCTGAGTGCAAATAGTCACTCGATACTTACTAAGTGAACAATCTCTTAATGCGTGCCATTCAAGTAAATTTCAAACATGGCCCAGATTCCCGAGCAAAACTTTCAGGCGTAAATTTCAATCAAGCAGACTAATGCGAGTGGGCGGCACTTTGCCCAAACAACGCCCACAGACAATTCCGATATATATTCGAGTATATTCGCATACTCCGTAGTACACAGCCAGGTAGCTGCTGCCTTCGCCTACATTGATATGTAGATGCGGATATTTTGTGGTAGTTCTCAGACGGGGCACAGGTGTTGGCAACTACACGACGCCTGATTGCCTCCTGTGAGCAGACACCAAAGAATACATTAATGCTAATGCGTATTTTGCCGGCGGCCACAACTGAGCCGAACTGAACTGAGCTGAGCTGAGCAGCCATCCGCCAAGTGACATCATTAAACTAACTGCCAAAGTAAATCATATTCCTATGAAACTTTGGGTAACTGCTTTCGTTGGGGGCGTCATTCCCATAATCGGGGGGTAAGAAAATCGAATCCGATAAATATATATGGCAGTTAAGCTTCTGGCAAAGTTGCAGATCGAAGTACAATTTGTCTGGGTTAACATTATGCATATTATTTTGTCCTATCCAATCAAATTAGTGATGATTACAGGCTTCTCTAAGGGAGTAAGTGAGGGGATTTAGTTTGTCCAACAAGACAAATAAATTAAAGGTCTACCACAAGTTGTCAGGTGTGAAATTGCTTTAAATGAATACAATTAAGGTGTTTTATATTTATATATGTCAAAATTAGTTATTTTCTTACAGTATTAAAGTAATTTTTTAAAGAGAAAGCTTCCCCATGAGAAAATATCAAGAGGCATCATATCAAGAGTAATCAAAACTCAAGGAACCTTCTTCTCTTCTTAAATAATATTATATTCCCATAAATTATAATCGATTTTTCCACCAAAATTCCCCGCCACTTTCTTCTCAACCAAATTCTTAGCTTCGAGCTAAAGGAAACTAAAGGAAATCATTATATAAACACTTTTGCTTACGATGCAACCAAGGTCGCACATGGCCAATTTCGATGATGAATTTTGGCATAAATGCAGAACATCGATAAAGGAGTTCGAGAGTAAAATATTTCCACGCACAAGGAAAAACCCAGAAACAGTGCGATACAGATTTTCCAGATTCCCGCGCTACAATTGTGCGGGCCAAGGAATGGCAGAGTCATGAATCATGGGGCCAAGCGGAAGACGCCGCAGAAGTCCAAGAAAAAGCCGGAAAAAAATCACACAAGGAAAACCTTTGCAAACGGCAGCATAAAACACCAAAAGAAAGAAGGTAACATTGTAAAAGAGGGCAGCCAAAAAAAAAACCAAAAAATTACTTATCTGCGAGCCAAAATGATTTATTGGCCCAAATGGCAAGCAAATAGCATTAAAAGCATGCTGGGGCCACGACCGAAGGGTTTCCCTTGCATAAATTACCCCACGAGGGATGGAGATGGAGCAGAAGCTGGGAGCTCCAGATGGAGATGGAGATGGAGATGGTGGATTCAAAAATGCTACAGTCCAGTTCGATCTTGGGCGGGGAAAAAAGGCGTGGCAGGGCGGAGCTAGTAAACTATGCAAACAAATAGCCAACTTATTTCGGGCTAAAGTAAATTGTACCGACCAAGAACGCAGCAGAATGTCCGTGCTGTAGAAAGCAACAGCTGTCAGGACACTCAAAGTAGCCTGTAAAATGTCCGAAAAATTGCATAACTACCAGAAATGCAGAGTCATCTTTTAAGTGAAGAAAATCAAAAGAAAAATATCAGAGAACTAGAATTATTATGCTATATTTCCCCTCGGAAGCATGCAAATTCATATTATTTCCCATTTGTTTGCATCCTCTTTATTTGAGACTACAATATGGCAAATAGCTCAATCGGAACAGTCTGATGCTGCCAATGCTTAGTATTTATATATATTATTTCCTTTTCCCTCAAGAAAAACAACTCATACAATTTATAAAACTCACTGAAAACCGGAATAACAAAAATCTGTAGCATTTCGTTATCAAATTTCCAGCATTTTTAACTGGTTAGCTCGTGTGCACCTCTGTACAACTAAAACGTAATACAGTCTGGTTGGGGAGATCTCAATTAAATCCGCTTATCTAGTATTTACACCAGCCAGTTTATCGTTTTGTTTCTACTCAACGCAGTTTTATTTTTCTTTTTTTTTACGCTGCTCTACAAAAGCTATTTATTGTCTGTTGTTTTGGGCAGAGGGCAAATATTTTGACTTGCCCGCCAGCAAAGCGTGCTATATGCAGCATATATGTACACTATCTATGGTAATCCACTTACATAGTGAATAAAATAGTTATTTTCCCTGGCAACATGTTGCTCGAGCCCCGGACAAGGACCTCTCTCTCTCTCTCTCTTTCGCTTTGTTGATGTTCAATCAACCGAATTCGTTAGTTCGTTAAAAAATAATAGTTTTCAGTTCAGCTGTGTGCCCAGGAGTGCACATGGGGGGCAGGAACTGGGACAGGGTGCTGTAAATATTAAAACAAGCCAAGGAAAACCTTATCGAACATTTTCGGAGCATATTGAAACCCAATGAAATGAAATACTTCCTGAACAAAATAAATAAAAATTCATTGAATAAATCGCTTGAACGAAAAATGTGCCAAAGGTTCAATCATGATGAAAAATGAACAATTTATGTGAGTTTTATAACATGTTTACTATAAAAATCCAAATAATAATAAATTTGACTGGAAATATGAATTAAAAGGTTTGTAGTTTCAGTCTGTATTTTATGGAAAGAAAGAACTTTGTTCCATTAAGTATTAACTACATTTGTATAAAGGTTCTTCAGAAAATAAATAAAAGTGAAAGTCGAAATAAGTGACTCTTCAAACATAAATAAAACATGTATATATATTTACTTAGTGGGATGTAAATCCTACTCTCAAAAATACAAAATACAATCAAAGAGAATGCTTGCATTCACAATGAATTCTGCGCAATGCGAGGCTTCATTTGTATTTTAAAACATTTTACCTTTGTCAGAGCATTGCAATTAATTAAATGTAAGTTATTTGCTCAACACAGGCCAAAAAAAAACAAGATAATAACATTTGCCAACATGAAAATATGCAAAAATCTCTGTGAAAATGAAAGGTACGGTGAAAATAGAGAAAAGTCACTGGAAATAAATAAAATGTTCAGTTTAAATGTATTTCTGCAATTTTAATAAAATGAAATGCATGTGGGCTCAGCGCGGTAAAATGTGAATGGACCTCCAGCCCTTTGTTTACCTGAGTTTTTCTTCTCCACCTGTCAGCACGGATGCCAGTGTGTATGTATGTATGCATGCGTGTGTGTGCTGAGTGTGTTTAAATGCAAATTACATTTCATTTCATTACAGTGTGCGGCATTTTCACGCTGGGCCCGGCGAAACACAAGAATGCGCTGAGCAGCGCAGTGCAGCGGAAAAAAAAGAAGCATTCTAGGTCTGCCTGGGAAACGAGTTAAAAATAGCAAACGTTAACGCCGCCACTCTGTGAATTAAGCCTTGAGGTGTATGCATTAGAGCCGGGCCCTGCCAGTTGAACCCGCCAACCACCAGCACCACCCGACGCTGCCTGCAGACATGGCATGGCCCTTATAGCCATTCCTCACAGACATCGGGGCCAGACAACGGTTATGAACATTCACGCTAATGCGTTGTGAATGCTGCCAGCATAATGCTGATGTCCCTGCAAGGATGCTGGGTATATCTGAACTGTGGTGAGAATTTTCGGAAATTAACTTACTAAACTTAAGGAATATTTAATATAATTTATAATTAATACCTGATGCAAACAGTAAGTAAAATAATACAAAAAACTATTTCAAAACATAAACATAACATAGACCATTCAACAAAATATGAAGTTTTCACTTTTAATGAATTTTAAATATGTTAATCTCTGTCAAGAATTAATATCTTTTATTCCAATGTAGAAAAAAATAAGTTTTAACTTAGAATTTATGAATTCACAGTACTACTTACTGAAATATGGCGTTCAGACTTAAAATATATATTTTATTTACTTACTGTATTTATAAATTCCTAATATTTATTAATATAAATATATTTTGAACCTAAAAACTAATTATTAATAGTAATTATTAATTATTTACTTCCAATTATTATTAATATAAATGAATATCGAGACATTTTATCAGCACGGAATGTTCGTCGTCGGTTGTTTGTTTCAGATCCTATGATCCCTTACCTTTCTATATGTAAATTCCTGCCAGCAAGTGTTGCACATCGCATTGAAGCTTGCCTCCTGATGCTCCCACTGTTGTTGCCTTTGCTGCTAATATGCAGAAACCCGTCTGGGCTTGGTCTCCCTCATTTTTAACCTCCTACGTGGCCCCCTTTGTCGCTCTTAACACCCCTATACAGCTCCCGGATCCCCGCCGTTGCGCTTAACCCCCCACTGTCGCCAATGTTGTATTCGTGGTGTGGCAGCCTCACAGGTGCATTGCCCGTTTTTCCTTGTTTTTTTATCCCGGCAGGTGTTCATCCCTGGACACGCTGCATTGCATTGGAAATTAAATTAAGTTTAAGATTTAAAGTGCAGTTTGCCCAGATTGCAATTTGCCACGTTGCGCAGCAGAATATAATGAATTGTTATCAAATTGCTGCTGGCAATCAAATTACTCCAGTTATTTCAAGAGCGTCAAGGAAATGCGCGCTTGGAATTCAAATTATTTTCTCGATTTATAGCAATTATGTGTTTTTTAAGAGATAAATAATTGAAATGAATATGAAAGTAGAGAGCAGATAAATACGGTGATAAATCGAACTAAGTACAATATATCCCGTTATAAGCGAAAATAATTGCTGCTATCACAACAGCACACAATTTTTGCCTGCAGTAAAACCATTAATTATAAATATCAAAACATTAAAGGCGAATATTTATTGCAGCCTCTGGACCTGCATGCACTTGCACACCGGACACTGTTTTGAAGAAATAAAACCCAAAAACTTAAGCCAAGGCTTTCAGTGAAATTACGTATACGCACAGTATGGCAAATGGAACGTAGGCTAATTTACAAGCCACCCACCCATCCTTAAAGTGTGGCATATAAAAACTTTTAGTGCTGCTAACCCAACAAGGCACGAAGTGCATATTTTGTTCGAAAATCCTTGTAAGCCACAAAGACTTGAAAAATTTGTGCAGAGCCACAAATTTCATGGGAATAAAAATGCAACGCAATAAACAGAGGAAAAACGAGCAGCGCTAGAGCAGAGACACAAGAGGGGTAAGGAAACAACATGAAAAGAGCACCGAAAAATTCTTGAAGTGAAAAGCTCTTAAAAATCAACGCCAACAACCAAAATCGACCAGGCACTCGCAATGGCGAGAGAGCGGTGGAGACTTGCGGCGGAGCATCGATTCGCCATTGCGTACTAGTTTCCAATTAAAAGTTTACTAATTATTTCTAAACTTTTGTGCAGTGTGCGATCAATGAGCAGAGAGCATGCCATGCCGGAGCCACCACCACCAACTTCTCATGAAAACTCAGCCGCAAAAATTGGTTACGATTGCGAAAATGTGGGACTTTCGGCGTATCTGCATCCTTGCCAAAATGCAGATAGCTGTCGATGTGCGGTGGCTGTTGCCGTTGTTTTCTAAGCACAACACTGCCCGCGCACTGGACAAAATTTCACATACACTCGAAAAGATTTCTTGGTTTAATTTTCTAAAATAAGTACATCATTTATTTTTAAACGTTCATTAGATTTCAATAGTTGACCATTGAAATTCACAAGAAATATACAACTTGTAAGGAATTAATACCAAATATTGTTAACCTTTTTTCCCAGTGTAACAATGCCACTGGCAGCCGCTGGAGTTTCCGTTAATTTCTTCATGCGCCAGGACATGACAGTGTTTGTGTCCTCTCGCTTGGAGTTTCGACTCAATCAGGCAAGCAAACGGGAGAATGCCGGCATGTTTTCGAATTAACAGTCATTTGCGAGAGCAAATCCAATAGCTCGCATGTTGACTGTGTTCCCAATTCAGACCACCGATCCTTAACCGTCCGAATCAATTACTAAAATGTTCTGTAACTCAACCGAGACCCAACCCCAAATATGCCATTCCACACACTCATTTGATCATAAGAATAGTTGACTTTTCCCAACACATTGCAGCGCATCGAGGGCGACAATGACTTCGGGTAAATATAGACGACAATCGAAATTGTGGCGGCAACCCATGTTTGTTATTACCGTGTTGATGGGGAAAAGGGGGAGTATATATGCATTTGTCGCTGATTTGTTGGCGTCATTATGTCGCATCTATGGGGATATACATATATGTATGCCCCGCCCCCATTTACCCCGATGGCGACGCACTTAACGTTTTCAATTTGCAGACCGTGGCGCTGCATACATGGCGCATACGTAATGTAAGGTAAATATTGTGAACAGGAATGCTAAATGGATAAAAACGGAGCGAGGGAAATGGCGGGACATTCATTCTTATGCTAACCAAAATTAATATCATTTGTTTTACACATTTGTTTATTCGGCGACCGCTTAATTATTTTGTTACCCGCTTTTAAAATATGGCAGCGGTCCGGCACTTTGGGGGCTTCTGCACCGCGTGGGCACCGGAAATAATAAGAATGCATGTCAAAGGCAAAATATTCCGCAAATTGCATAATTTTAATCAATGCCGGTTATGTAAATCAAGCATTTTAATTGTGATTAATTAAAAATAAAAGACATCGCACCAAGGCGACCTTTTTAATACTCTGCCAGGGAAATTATAAATAATTGAATATTCAATTTGTATGAAATAGAAAGGGTAAATTATCCTGTGCCACCTGAATTGCTTACTAAATTGTTGTGCCATCACCTTTCACCTGAATATTTGCACATTTTACTGACAACTAAATGGGCAGAAAGAGAAATGCAAAATATTTGCATCTCAAATTGCTGAAATTGCCCAAAATGAAAAGTATAACATAAAATAATTAGACTATTTTCCGTCTAAACAAAAAACACGACACAGAATGTGTTTATTCGAATGTTGATTGTTTAATTGTGCAAATTATTGCCAGCATAATTTATTTGCCAAATACGCAAAGGTGATAAATATAAATATGAAACTAATAATTTCCCAGAACTGTCGAAACGCCAATAGAAACGTTCAACTAAAGCCCTCAATTGATGAGGAGAAATAGTAACAGTTTTAGTCCAACAAATATAAATTTTAATGAAGGGAATTTAAATAATCTTAACTGAGATGCAAATTAAATTAAAATTCCGCTGAAAACATGGATTTAAGGTAACGACAAAAACCTGTTTACCCAACATATCTGCCGGTTACAGCCAACGCCCTGAACGATATGGAAACAACACGTACGAAATGCACAAATAAATCCATTTTTATGATTTGCAATGCAAAATGATTCTTTTTTCCAACCGCCTTCCCACCCCCTTATCCTTTCCACCAACTCAATCCGTTTTGGTCCTGTGCTTTTGTTTTTACGACTTCGCACATACACATGTTCCTTTTAACTTATTTCGTACACTCTTCCTATATTGTTGCTGCTATATTGTTACAAAGTTGCTGTCACTCTCGTGGTTTTGTTTCGGCTTAGACATTTTTACACTCGCCTACATACATGCATATATGTACATCCATATGTTACATACGTAAGTCTCGACAAACTGCACAGCACGTGATCGCCAAGATAATACGGATACACACGAGGATACATATGTCTATATGGCCGGGAATGCGGAACATCCTACCACTCCTTTCGGCATAAAAATCATATACACACGTTTCTGGTTGTGGCATTTTATTGGCAGCGTTTTTATTTGCAACGCGTGAGACGCACAACAAAATGCTTTGTTTTCTTGTTGGCTTTCTTTTTATATTTTTATTTAGTGTCGTATAACATAAAGCGAGGGAAGAAAAAGATTGATTACATTAAGCAAGTGCAGTTTTCATAATTTCCTTGATCGTGACTTTAAAGCACAATTTGTTAGCTGCGGAAAATGCTTTACTTATTTAAGCTAGAAAGATTTGTGTTCATTTTCTTACCATTCTATCTACCACTCCAGTTTAATATTTATAGACTTATTTAGTTCTAAATGTCTAAATGTGATGTCTTTATTTAACTATATTCTATTCTCTTTAAAGTACCCTAAATTATAATAAATAATAGTTGGAAAATTCTCTATTAAATCAAAGCCATGTTTAATAGCTTTAACCCATCTCCCTCAATGATTTAACATCAAGCTAAAACTAGTTCCCTTTGGCCAAAGCCAATGCATTTAATCGATTTCACACAATCACCAAAAAGCAAACGCATTTTCTTGCCAAATGCACTCGGAAATTCTGTGGCACATCTCTCGTTGATTCGTATATAAGTAAAATGCCGCCAAACCCGTGAATAATTTTTGCTATTCATAAACGTTGGCGGGGTTGCGGCTGGGATGCTTATGAGAATTTTATTTGGCCATAAAACGTAGGGAAACAAGTGGGTAATAAATGTGAAATGTCAATTGGCTTGCCGGCGAAAATATCGCAAAAATTTAATAAATAAATAACGAGGCAAATGTGAAAGCCCTGCCTGTTTTTCCGCTCCCACCCCCTTTCCCCATTTCAACAGAAGTGCACATGTGCGTGGAGCGGCATGGCACGGGAGCCTCGATTTATTTCAATCGGAGTGCAAAAATTGCGCATACGCCCCGTCAGACAGAGCGCTGAGTAGCGCTGAAGACTGACAGATAAAATCATTAAAGTAAGAGAGCAAAGTCGACGCTAAAACATATATCGACATGCCGCTTGACAGTTTGACTATTTGACTTAAGTACGCCCGGATGTCGGCAGACAGAGCCCGGTTTCCACCCCGATGCTCCACTGAGATCTGGAGCGGGTTTTTTCCCCAGGTCCTTTCCTGTTGCAGCAAATGCGGGGTGCGAGAGGATACTGTAATGCTGATGCCGTTGCCAGTCCTGAATAAACTTGTAGACGATGAAAATCGCAAACATGCAGTTTTTACCCTAGAAAACCCCCCACGCCGCACTATGGCCCGGGGATATGGCAAAAGTTTCGCATCTCTCGATGTGTGTGAGCAAATAAAATTTGTTTAGTGCCGAGGCGCAAACTGTTGTCGTGTTGACGTGTTGCATTGTCGCTTGTTTACCCAGCCAGAGCGGTACAGCCTAAGGATATGGAAAGCCAAAGAAGGCTTAATGTTAAAGCTGAGTTTTCGCAAAAATTTAAATGAAGATACATTTTAAATTTGTAACCCAACCCAAGCCGGTAAATATGCCAGGTTTTTGAAGCAAATTAAGCTGAGCTCTACCCGTTTTTTGGCCAACTTTCACTTGACTGAATTTGGGAGAAGCAAACGATTCCATTATCTTCTACGTTGGCTGACTGCGGCGCTTGATTAATTGCCGCTTGTTAACGCCCCAGCTGGACGCTCAAGGGTTAACCTGACGCCATCAGCGTCCGTCCGTCAAGGATTCGCTTTAATTTCACAGTTTACTTGCCACAATCCCCCCGCCGCTGGCACTTTCGCCAGTCAGGGCCAGGCCAGTGCTGGAATTGAAATGCATTTTTAATTAATTGAGAGAAAACAGTAATACTGCAGGGAATCAACATGAAATGGTTGACCTTTCGAAGGCTGAAGCCTGTATTCACAACTTGGCAAGGTTAACCACTGTTTTAAAAAAAGTTATGACAGCCAATTGAGGTTTTACTGGATTTGTTTGAACTTAACTTCAACATTTGCTGATTTCTTGGCATGGAGAAGGTTAAACTGGCTTAAATAATTAAAGCCTTTCCATGAATATTTACATTTACCTTAATTAAATAAATGTATTTTAATAAGAGTCAATATTTTTAGACAGAGATACTTGCAAAGGAGCCACTGGACTTTAATAATCTCTTCTCGAAGTTGACTTCATATTATTAAACACACTCTTCGCCTGAGTTTGAGCTATCAAAAAGTATTTAAAACTAAGGACATTTTTAGCCAGATACTTTCACACATTGTTGAGCGAACAAAGACGTGCTTAAGGCAACTATGAGACTACAGATATGTATCTAAAAACTGAAGTAGCTTCCAAATGAGGCGAGGAGTGAGCACAAAGAGCACAAAGTTATATTTCGTGCATTTTATTTTGCACTTTGAACTGGCACAAAGTTGTCAAGCTTTTTGTTGCGAAGCAAAATGAAAATGAAACAGAAGAAGCAGCAGCAGAAGCCCAATGAAAATTGGACCCAACAAATTTTGGACATTTACGATGATTTTGTTGTTGTTTTTGTAATATTTTTGTAGGGCGGGGGAGGGGGTGAGGTTAGCTAGCGAGCAATTTGAGGGAAAACTTTTTGACTGCGCCCAAGTACTTCAATTTAAACTTTTTAGCCAGTCCCCACAAGTTAATTTTTTGTTCTCCTTTTTGGGGCCGCCTTCATTTGGCTTCAAGGACGCCAAAGATTTGCCAAGAAAGCGGGAATCGGTAAGGCCTCTGGATTAAGGACATTAGAAAAGGGTTGCAGCTGAAACTAAATGAATTGCTAATTAAGTTGGCCGAAACCAGGCTAAGACAAGCTAAGCCTGGCAAATTGTTATAAATCCCAGAAGCATTTCCTTTTTTTTGACCCAGTTGCAGGCCGAATTTTGCTTATTTTTTTATCCTTGGTCAGCGACGCGTGTCGAACTTCATTTTGATATGGGTCCAGGTCACTGACATATCAATTTGACCACAAAAGCTTTCAGACAAAGGCCGGGACCAAGTTGGCCACAGAATTCAATTTGGCCACAATGAGACGAACATGAAAAATACTCAAAAATTTCTCTCTTGTCAGTAGTTTTTGTGGAATGCCAGCAACTTTTATTTGCGAGTGAGTTCAAAAGGTGCGTGTCGTCTAGTGTGAAAATCCGGAGTGCCGAAGACGAAAGCCAAATGGCACGGGGAATGGCCATTTCAATTTGCACGATATGGAAAATTCCGAAAGCAAATCGAACGAAATCCATTTCAAGCTGATAAAATATGTTTCAAGTATTTGCTGATGAAAAAGTTGCCTGCCAAGAAGTTGAGCAATAAATATGGGGAATAAATGTTTGAATTTGCACCCAAAAAAAATTTTGACACTCAATTGAGCAACTTTTTCAGTTAAATTGAAATCAGCGAATAAATATTGCGAACTTTCTGAGTGGCATATTTTTTGTAAATATTGCTGAAAAAATTATATTAAAGTTTAAAAAATCTAATTAAACAACTTCAATTCAGACCTTGAGGAAGCATTTCTTTTTAACAAATAAATATTTTTTAATTTGATGACTTTAAGCCTCAGACACTTCTCATAAATATAAGATTTTTACCAATTTTGTGTTATAAAATTCTTTTCACTGTGTATGTCTCCTAGCAGAACATTCATTTTGGTCTGTTAGTGAAATATTTTTGCAGTTCCCAGCTTAAATTAGCATTCTGTTCAGTGAACCATGGAACACTTAAATCATCCCGACTGCGATTCGCAAATGATGTGCTCTATTTGGGGTGTGACCACCAGTGTCCAATGGAAATGAGAGCAGTCTCGTGTCAATAACACAGTCACAAGCAGCAGCTCACCAAATCCTGGAAAATCCTGGAAAAACCCCATTTGCCTTGCAGGACTAATTGGTCGATGATTATGCAGTGCCTTTGTCCACACGATGCGCTTTTCAAATTCTCACCCATCCTGTCGGCTTGCGGGTGGAGTTGTGGTGGACCCAATGATATGATGTGTCAATCAATCATGTTCATCCGATTGATCTCGGTGGGCAGGAGTCGTGTGTAGTTTGTCAAATCGAGAAAGTTGAGCTGGACGAACGCCACAGACAAATGTAGATGTTTGGACCCAAGTTCTACGTCCGAGTCCCCCCCGAGATGAACGAAATTTTAATGAGAAATTTTTGGAACTTAAATCAAAGAGCACATCGAAATCGATGACCCTAATTGGAAGTGAACTCAATATGCTCCATCATGATGGCTCACTTCATCCTTAACGCACATTGGCTCGCATCCACTCGAGGCCAAACACATGTTGGCAATCGATGATAAATGATTACTTATAATGCCGTTAACGCATATCGTCGAGATCCTAAGGCTGGAGTAAAACAAGCAAATCAACTGGCCATAAAAGCTCCAGGAATTTATGTCTATATCGATGACGTCGCCGTTCAAGGCATTAAAATTCAGCACAGCCTTCTTCTTCTTTTTTCGTCCATTTGCATTATATTATTTGTTATTGATTTTATGACGGCCTATTCCCTGTGTGCTCTTTTTACGCGGCATCCCTTTAAATCCAAGGCAATTTAACTGCCAGCCATGTTAATTTTTTGCCCATAAACGACGCTTAATTGGCCAAATTATGTGTGCAAGCAAAGTTAAGGGGGCAAAAAGTGAGCCACAAAAAGCAGTAGAGCCAGTAGAGTTGGAAAAAACTGAACGGAAATACATTTTTTCAACATAAAAATAAACCAACTTAAACCATGGAACACCCTATAGAATAGATCCAACGATTGTTAAAGTTTATGACACAGTTAGGTATTTAACGGGAAATAGTTTTATTTTTCAATTAAGAGTTGTTTATATTAGAGCCGTAAAATAAATTCTTTTTAAACCCAACTCCTAAAAAAGATGGAAACAAGGATATTTAAGCAAATTAAACCATTTTGAAAACATTTTCTGAGTTTGTTTAACAAATACAAGAAGTTTAACTTATATTCCTTGAAAAATATACATTTTTTGTTGAAAATTAACGCAGATAATACATTTTTAATGCAGGTACGTTTAGAATTACTCGAAATGCAGAATAATTTTTGAAAATATATCGTTTTCTTCTTACATAGGATGCACATAAGGGAACTCAATTACATTTTTAATGGACCCTTCGCAGCACAAGCAAAAACTCGGCCAAAAGCGAAGGGCTCACACAAAACTGCTGCCAATTGCAGTTGGCTTGTGGCTGGAATACGGCGGCTCTATGTTGGCTTGGTAGCGGTGACGTTTAATTTAAAATGAAATACATCAGGCTGGCCAATTATTTGAGCAATTTTGCAAATTAGTGGCCCAAGTCATTTGGGCTAGCCCCAAAAATGGGCGGCGGCAATTATCACAGTTCTCCTCCCCTCCGTGTGGCAGTGGCAATGCAAATAATTGTAGCACACTTTCCCGCAGCTGCTGCTGCTAATTACCGCACAAGAGAGACAATTGGATCTAGAGAGCGAAAGTCTGAGCCCCAAAATGCACAAATGCACAAGGTTAACACAGCTTGACTTTTGTCAACGCCGTCTCAAGTGTGTGCCGCCAGTCGACAATATCGCACGCATATAGCCTCTCGCCTAGTCACTGCCTCGCTGTGGGCCAAGTTAAAACGCATTTGTGCCGAAACAATGGCGCCGAGCAGGCGAAGGGTGAAAACTGAATGGGATTTAGACAACAAAAAAATAACAAGAACAGTCAAAGCGAGCCACACAATGAAATTTTAATTAAGTCTGAGCTGGAGCTCGCTTTGTGCTGATGCAGCCGAATGTAAATGCCACTGATTATGTTTGTACACCGGCTACCCATTTTTATTTTCCACAGAAATGGGTTATATAGGGGTTCTGTTAAAGTTATGAATATAAGTTTAGCCAAGGCTACCCTGAGCCCAAATATGGGCTAAGAAACTACTATAGTTAGGTGATAATGCTGGATAATGGTGGTTTTATGTTATATATCAAAAAGGAGAATTGTATCTTGGCTATTTCTATAGCAATTAGTTTAATATATTAATTGGTTGAGATAATATAATGATAATATAACATGAATATATATTATTTTCTAGCCAAACACGATTCTATCTTCTCTAATTTTCCCTTAACAAATATATTTACATACAGCTTTAGATATAAGTGTGCTTTTCTGATAATCTATTGAGCTAATATTATTTTATTTGTAAAAATCTACTGTATTTTATATTAAAATATTCCTAGGGTATCCTTAAGTCCATTCCCTAAAGAAGATCTCGTGCTTGAATAGCTCTTAAACTGCTGAAATGCTGGTATACACACACATATATATTTGTTTGCAATTTTTCTGCATGTGCAATATGCATTTACTTTTCTACTTTTACTTTTCCCCCAATCCCAATCCCTCTCCCCCTCCTCTCCCTTTCACCAAACGTCCCTTTTCCCTCTCTATCTCACCCCGTATTCCTTTGTTGCTTTTGTATGCGTCTGAATGGCTACACAAATACAAAACGTCTGCACATTGTATCTTGTTTAGTATGAAACATAAATGCATTTGTGTAATTACACAACATACATAACTGTATCTACCGAGCCTTGTTTTAGGTTGTCTGCTGCGGGGTGGGCGGAGGGGAGAACGAGGAGGAAGGCGCGCCAGTTGCTGGCTCCTCACTAATTGAAGTAAATGTGCTAAAGGCTTGCCAAAGTTATTCGCAATGGGAGTGTTCTTTGGCTAATGATTGTTAATGGATTCATTAGGAATCTGTATTTTTATCATCAGCTAACTGGGTTGATTTCAAAATTAATGGAACTAAAGATTCCCAAAGATACATTTAATTTAAAGAGGCATACAAAGTTTTTCGGCTTGTAAAGTTTAAGTTCAAGTCTTTAAAGGGGAATTTGTTTTATATTATAATTATTAGTGACAGAAAATCATTAGGAAGATAAAAATTCAATATAGAGTTGTTTTTTTTGATAATTTAAGTTCCTAGATACAAAATATTTATCTAATCTTAAAGATAAATGTCAATATCAAACTAAAAACATTTAAAAATATTACATTCGACTTTCTTTAAGCCAGAAGCATCGAAAATTGTAAAATTTTACCTTAAAACACACATTAAAGTAAATCCTTTGCCTCATAACAACCCAATCAACTCGGTAACAACTAATTGCAACAATTGCTCTCGTAATCGAATAGTTAATTATGCCCAGCATGCAACAGGCCAAGTCAAGCTCTGCGGTCTCCGCTCTCATTTAGTTTTCATTACGGAATTTTGGCGTGGCACGTGATGGGCATAGATAAATGAAGACAAATAACTCTTTCGCTCACATCCACCCAATCCTAAGCCCCAAGCCCCATCCCGTACAAGCCTGACCTAACCAAAGCGCCACGATTTGTATGCACAGTCTGACCACAAAGTGTAATACAATGGAAAAATTACTTGCTTACCTCTGGATCGCTGCTACCTGCTGCCTGGCTCCCTATTTAATTAAGCACTTAATTATTTAATGCGCTGATTGTGCAATATTTCAAAGGACCCCACCCTGTACTTAGCTTTGCTTAGCTCAGCTTAGCCAGGGCCCCCCTGAGAATGACCATTAAAGTGGACCCCAAGGCAATGCAATTTCATAAATTCGACCTTTTAAATATTTATCTAGTTGCGGGTATTGAAAGAAACTATTTAATTTTTCAAAATATGGAATTTAATTTACGTTTCTGTCAGGATAATTCCAAGGAAGTATAAATTACTCATACGACCTGTTTCTCCGTTTAAGTTACAATAAATAAGTTTGTCTATAATAAAACTCCGCCGCTCATTAGTCGTATTCTACGGTCCACTCTAATCAGGAAGTGTGTGTCTGGTTTTTGGGTAACGGTTGGGTGTTAAGGTGTCATAATTATCGCTTTGGGTAGCCGAAATTTAATCAGACCTTTGCCACATACATAGGTCAAGTCAAGGTGCGGCTCAGTGCTTCCATTTGATTGCCTTTCTCTAGACAGAAATTAAATGGAGCGAAGAAGACTATTACACTTGCCACAAAAGTAAAGATAGTTAATACTTAAATAATTTATAATTATAATATATTATATATTTGATTTAAATATAATTAAACCATTTAATAACAAAACAACACCGAATTAAATGTTTTCTCTGGTTAAGAGTTTCTTTTGATGCAAAAATTTAATTATTTTGGAGAGTGACTCCTTCACAATTGCCAGAAATATGTCTTTGACAACATATGGAATTCACAGCCATTGTAAAACTTTTAATAAAGTCCAACACCATTTCCTTGGTGGCACTTGAATTTCATTTCCATATGTTGGCTCTGGCAACCGCTTGTCTTTCTAATTAAACTTTATGAGAAACTCAGCGCTAGTTCCATTATGTTATTCGCTTGGCCAGCTTGGTCAGTTTATTATTATGCTCATTTGGCATATTCTTCAGTTGAGAATTAATAAAAATACAAAGAAAGGAATGAGCAGGACAGGGGCTGCGAATATATACACGCATTTATTTGTGGCGGATAAAGTGATTTAAAGGTACTTAGCTGTATATATATATTTTTAAACGAAACAGGAAATCAATCGATACACAACTTGCAACCGATGTGTTTATTGTTTTTAGTGACATTGTTTATTTACATTAATCCAAGCCTGTCCATGCATTCATTATTCAATCAGCAGTTTTCAATTAATGGCTAAGACAACAAGACCCCGATCGCCCCGATTCCAATCCCAATTCCATTAAAACACGAATCAATTTAATAGAGTTCTCACTCTCTCCGCTCCCTAGAGATAAAGCAAATATTGGTACTCTTCGCGTTGCATGTGTACTAAAATAAAAACAAAAAAAAAACAAAAAAGGGAAAGCTTGAAAAAAACGCAAAACAACGAGGAAACAAAATCAATTGAAAATGTTTGCTGCACTCAAATTAAAAACACAAACAGACCGACCGACCGATACCAGAGCTACATAGTGTGTAAGAGTGAATGTAAACAAAATGGCAAATAAATTTGATTTGTATGCAACAAACGAGGGCAAAGCGAAATAAATACACGGAGAAGCGGAGAAATTTATGCGTTTCATGCATTTAAAATGGTAAAACAAGTGAAAGCTCCGCACACTCCACACACACGAACGCCCACCACAGAGTCCCTCTTTTAGCCCTGGCACACATATTCTCAGCCTTGTTGTGCGGCAGAAAATTTGCGCTATTAATATTTGCATTCAACTGGCAACAGCCCAAGCAGCCCCAGTCCCATAGCCATTCCCATGCCAGTCCCCTGGTGCAACTCCTCCCCTGCTCGGTACTCCTTGGAACTATCAACACATCTGCCAGCGGCATTGTCAGTTGACAATGGCCCTTTTGGGGCCGGCGGGGAAAGGACACGGGGGAAGGACAACGCTTGGCAATGGTGCGTATTATGGCTGCTGTTATGGGAGTGTGTATTCAGTGCATCCTTATGTATAGGGGGATTCTGTATATTTAAAAAGGCTCAAGCGGCACTTAACTTCTGCTCAAAGCACACACAAAGTACTGTGGAAACATTGTGCTGGTAAAATATGTACATAAATTTATTATTAATCACTATTTGGGAACCCTAAAGAAAAGAGGGGGGAATTATTTTATATTTGTGATAAACTATTACATTAGTAAAGGCAAGCAAAATATGTATAGGTAAACAATTAATTTGTTTATTTTTATTTATTGATTCAAGGTTTCATTGGAGCGCAAAAGGTTAAAACTATATGTGACGTTTTTCCGCTCAAGAAACACGGTCACACTTGTTACATTATAACTGTCATATATTTGTTTTGCTTCCACCTATTTAAAATAAAATAGTCTAAGAAATACCCCATTTACACTACCTCTATTAATGAATGCAACAATGCAGCGTGATAACCTCTTTCTATTTTTGTTGTTTACTTTTAAAGGTATACGGGGACATCTGAAGTTCCCTTTATCACCTTGGTCTCTATTCATTCAGCCTAGTAGGGCACACCTGCCAACCTAAACCCCTTTAATTTTTGACTCAAAAATACGTATTTAGGCCCACTGTAATATTTTTATATAGCATACTTTGGTGCGCTGCAACCCCAACAACTTCAGCTGCAATGACAATGCGTAGCTCGGCTAAAATTCTTCCGCTTAATCGCGCAATAATAGCTCAAGGGTGTTAAATATGCATAAACAGCGACAACAAAGCCAACAACAGCGATTACAACTGACTAGATCTCTGTGCAGCTGCAACAACTTAACCACGTCGGGTTCCAGGGTCCTTGTGGCTATGTATTCGCAAGAGGGATTTTAAACGTTGCAAAATAATCGGTAGCAATTACATTCGCTTAAAAAGTTAATCAACAAATTTAAATAAAATGTTGCAAATGTCATGCAGGGGAGCAACAAATGTGATTTCCAAAAACCCAGTCTAGTTTATTAAAGCGAAAGCCCCAGCGTGCACACACATTGAATTCTTCGTCAGTCGCAGGCAGCAATCAAAGAAATTCTTGGGAAAACGCGAATAACGTTTTCGGCAGCGAGGGGAAAAACAAGGCCAGGCCGAAAAGAAAAACAAACACATGCAATCCGCCAATAAATCAACTAATTAAATATTCCAATTCGGAGCTGAAGTATTTGATTTTTGCAAATTTAAACAATACACCAACATACAAATACAACGATGGTAGACCAACCAATTGGGGGCACAACCCTTGTTTGCTGTTTTGCATTTTGACTCTGATTTGATGTTGATGTCGCGACTTGAATCAACATCAGTTCAGCAGCAACAAGAACAACAGCAACAGATATGTTATAGGAAAGCACGCGACGACACGAAAAATGACTGAAATAATATCAAATGAAATGAAATAAAATAAAGCGAAATGTCTGATTGCGTTGGCATTTTTGGCTTTGCGAGGTTTGATTTGCTCTCCATGGCAAACATGAAAGTGGCTTTGCATGTGAGCCGCACACCAAACAATACCACCAACAAAAATCCTACTACATAAAAAATATTAAGCCAAAGGCAGCTGCTGTATGTGGCAACAATGGAGCAACAGGGCTAAAAGCACTGGAAACGTAACACTAATTACCGTAATTGCACTGGGCGTGTAGGAACACTTGATGAAGGCGACGAGGACAAAACTTTAACTTGGCCCTCTGGCCTCGAACCTCTAACCTCACGTGGCCACAACTCGGAGTCCGGATCAGTGGTGAAGCCGTGATTACAGTTGCCACTGAATGTAAGAAAATAAATCCCGGAATTCCTCTTCAATGATTTATCTGTAGAGCTCATATTTTGTAACTACAATGTTGAATCTTTTCTAGACAATAAAAAATTATTTATATTTCTTAGGGGACGAATGTTGAATTATCAAAGCAACAGAAGAACAAATAACATAATAAAAAGGGTTATCGTTATGGAAACTTTTTCCTAGTTTCTTTGTAAAATAAACATACAACTAAATTCTTTCCTAAGACTTTATAAGGAGTAGAAATTATAGTTAATATAAATAAATAACTTTAAAAAGATTTGTACATATTCAACCTCATTTAGTACATATGTCTTTATATAGTTATTATAATAAAAGTAAAATATATATGATATACTCCTCCTGATCACGCTGCCAGCACTATTTATCAGAATATAAAACTCGTTACCCGGTTATGCGAACGCGTCACGTTGGCATCGCGTGCGCTGGGCAACGTGTGTCGAGCGATATAACGTATACGCCAAGGCGGCCAAATGTGTAGAAATGAAACATTAAATTACATTGGATTCTCCGCGTGTTTCTTCACCGCCTTGCCTCGTCTCCTCTAGATTCTAGTTGGCCATTGTCTCTGAGGCAGGTGTGGCCCACACGTAGATCGCGCACGTAGCTGAAATTTTAAGCACTCCGCAGGATTGGAAGGACGAAGTCGAACAGAGACAGAGAGAGAGAGAGAGAGGCCACGGATAGTCAGACAAACCGCCGGCGGTTTCGTTTTGAAGTGGCCTTTAATAGTTGGCTGTCTGCAGCTGCCGCAGCCGGGGAAAGCGGAAAAGCGAAAAACTCGAAAACTGGCGGAGAAGCGGACTGCGGCATGCATATATGTACGAATGTGGCGTGTTGGCAAGCCAGAATGCTGTTTAATAAAATGGTGAGGAAAACAGAACTCGTATTCATACTCATACGCAAATGGCATTGCAGCAAACACGAACTGAAAGTGTAATTATGCAGATGTTTGAGGATCAACCGCAACTATGATTTATGTATGTATGCCTGCGAACACAAATGTCGGCCCTAATTACATCTGCAGCGATGGCGCCTCAGAAGAATGCATAGAATTAACCTCACTCACACACGAAATGCGAAATCCCAGAGAAAATCGCCTTTCACCTGTGGCGGACGAAGGACAATCATGAATTAAATCAGAGTCGACGGACTTAAGGACACAAAAGTAATTAACTTGGCCTCTCTCGTATGAATACCCAGAGCCATCATCAATTTCCCAACTTGTCACTCGCCGCCGCCGGCAGCTGGTGTTAATTCTGGTCTAATTTGTGATTCACCTGTCTACTGTCGGTCTGTCCAACCCGCCCACACGACCACGTCAGCAATTAAAAATCCTTTAGCCCAACATAAAAATGCCATTAAATCTGTCGGTGATTATCCTTGTTTTGTGGATGTCCGGAATTGTTTGTTTGCCAGGAGTTGTGCATAAAGGATTAGTGAAGGTACACAAGGTGATTTTAGATCAAATTAGACATCGAAAATCATGGCTTTAGTCAATTACAGATGTCTTTTTTAACAAGATACATTTATAACAAAATAAATCGCACATACTTAGTACCTTAAGATAAGTTTTTTAAAATACTTAGCAGGGTTTCTTGATGCATTCCTTCCTCTCAGCATCATCTTAGCATTTTCGAAGATACCATTAAGCTACTCAGTCCAACAAAAACTAACGGTTTCTTGAATCGCTTAAACTAATCTCTTGCAATTACAATAAATATGTATTTACCTTGAATTTCGGAATCTACCGCAATCCCATCACGATGCCATCTTTAGTGGCGCACCAAAATATCCTCTGGTCACGCACTTCCATGTCCGGTCAGTAGTTTCCTGGACTAATACACAGAGACTAGGGGGGGTTGGGTTGTCATGACCATATCTCAGCCGAGTTGTCCTTGGGGTTATTGTTATTTTGATAGTCCCATTGCATTTTTTACATAGCTCTCTGAGGCTGGCCGTACATTGTTTACTGATGGTCATAATGATTACTTATTTCGAGGATTACTCCGCCGCTCTCGCTCGCACCGCACGCACCGCTCCGCGTCTTGCCTCCTTTTATTGGCATTGTTAATATTTGCTTTGTTGGCATCCTTGGTTTATTTGCTCAGGATTTGCAAGAATACCAGAGTATGCTCGTCCTCATTCTACCCACTCCCCTGCCCATATATACACGCTCATTTAGTTTTATTGCGTATTTTGGATTGTGGCATTCGGAATATTTTGCTGGTTGCTTTAGTATTTTAAAGAGGCCCCGCAAAAAAAATGCCAGCTATTTTGTTAGCTTTTATTTACTTGAGGTTTGTTAACGCAAAAGGAGGCAATTATAATTTTTGGCCTTTGTGCGGAAATTCTTGAGTGTTTCTCCCGAAATATTTTGGACAAGGCAAATAGAATTATTATGCCAGATTCCCAAGTAATTTAAGAAATGTAGAAAACGGAAAATGAATGCATTTGTATGTATTGAAAATTGTATTAAATAGTAAAGAAATTGATGCAAAGGGTCAGATAAATATATAAAACAAAAGCGTTTAATACAAGTATTCTTTTTTAATACGTAATCCCTACAATAAGTCACAAATCTGACCTCAATTATGCTTTATATTTATGCCCATTAAGCCAAAAGAAACATTTTAAATCTCTGATAAGAAATAAACCAAAGAATATTATGTATACAATATTTGAAAAATCACAAAATTGTTTTCACACTTGATTAATGAGGTGGAGAAGTCAAAATGAATACCAAATAGGCCACCAGGAAAAGCCGCTCGAGGAAAGTGTCTTAAAGACCATCAGAGAATATTCATAAATCACAGAGATGTTCATTAATTCGCCAGTTGACAATTGGTCAATGCTCGCGATTTAAAATGCATTAAGAATACGAACACAAACCGAAATTATGCTGGAAAGAAAGGAACGGAACAGCAAAAAGAACAGCACTCAACTGCCTGTCCCGGCCACAGAAATGATTAATGACAAATTATTTTATGAGGGCAAGGAAGAGCACGAGACCGAGCCAGGTTGAGTACATAGCATTAAATGTATTTAAATTATTATAAAACAGACAAAAAGGAAATTAATAACGAACGAAGCAACCAAGGAGGGCATTTGATGTCCCGCTCAAATAAGAATGGCAAATAAATCATGAATATTAAGTTGCCCGGCGGAGAGAACAAAAGTCAATTGGCCACAGTTCATTGGGTGAGAGGAGAGGATAAGAGAGTAGCGGGGAGGCTAGGCCACTTGAGAGCTCAACGGCTTAGAAAATAACCATCTGTGCCCCCCAGTGCCTTCCATTTGATTAGACGCCTGTCCACCGATTCTCCCTCTATTTTCTTCAATTTCACTCGAGGGACACAAATGTTTATGCAGTTGGATTCAATTTTTCGATCCAACTCGAGAAATTGAATGATGGCACATAGACTCTACAAGGATAAATCGATTAGTATGTGTGTGTGAGTGGGCTGGAAAACCTGCTCTCAGGGCATTTTCGATTTTTGTTTATTAAATTTTGACCCAACTGGGAAAATCGCCCCCACAATGTACCCAAACGGAATTTAGAATATTTTTCATACTTTTCTCGCACACTTATTGAATTCTTATTTCTTTTTTAAGGCCTTTATGTGTGAAATTGCTTTGGCATTCTGGCGCACAGTTTTTCATTAGCAGAAATTGAACAATTCCTTGCGGATATCAAGTGATTGAAATGGGTCTCAAAGGCAGCAACAAGATTTACGCCTAGAAAATGTATATTCTTAATGGCTTAAAAGAAAAAGGCTTATAGATTTATTTACTAAAACATATATACAATTTTATATAATTTATTTGAGTAAGTTATTCTTTGATTGAGATATTTTCTTCTTCTTTATTTTTTTTATACATCTTGTCTTTACACCTTTCAATTATTTGTAGCTTTTTCTTATAAATATAAATTCAATTCCAGCACAGTTAAATTTATTAAAATCAGGCAATTACAACTGATGCTTAAATAATATTTACCAATTAACATTCAAACTTATTAAAAGATATTGATTAAGTACTTAACCTTCTGTTTAATTAGTGCTCAATCTTAAATAAAAAAAAGCCTGTTACGAAAACAAAAAATGTACAAGTGCTACACAATATTTATTTCACTAAAGGGCAGCTTATATGGTTCTCCAAGTAAGACCTCCTTGATTCCACCTGTTTGTCAAGTAAATGCAACGAAAATCTTATGGTTAGCATAAAACACACAATCCCCAAGCCGCAAATGAAAGGCACAAAATCCAGGCAATACAGAGGCTCAGCCGAACAGAGAGAAAAGTGCCGAAGGCGAGGGGAGCGGTGTGGCAGAAGAAAACCTGAGCTGGAAAATGTATGAGGCGGGGATGGGGGGCTTGCCAGATGACTGAGAGGCGACTCCGGGCTACGTAATTTCGTCTAAGTGGGTGAAACAAATGTTGAGATTGCAGGCCCGAAAATTCCGCAAAACGAGAAGTCCTTCTTCGCCTGCGCACCCCCTTGACCCACTGCGACGTTTTTTCATATTTCCTGCTTCAGACGGAGTCGAGTGGGGCTTCAAAAAATAAGCAACGAAGAAAGGAGGAGACCAGAATAAAAGGAGCAAGCAAATGACAAGCCATAAAAATTGAGTATACGCATTGGTTGCTTAAGGGATCAAAGGATACTCACACACCGCACTCGTGTGTATATTTTTACGCTGCTCTTGTGTGTGCTGGTGTGCGTTTCTTCTTGATGGCATTCGATTGGCATTTTCAATGTATGTAAGTGGCTTCCCGGTTCCTCCGCCGTGGGGTGAAAAGTTATTGCATCATAATTTCCCCCACTAAGCATTTATATTGCACATAATTACACGCCCAGCAATGTCCTGTCTATAAAAAGGCAAACAGATATAGGACACACACACAAAAACAATGCAAATGGGGGACATCATAAATGTTAAGGGCTATCTTCCAGCATATCTTCCAGGCTTCTTTAGCATAAATAAATCGGAGTCCTTCGCATATCGATGGTCTGATTCTGGGAGGCAAAACTGAATCTAAAACTAAATGTATAAATACTATGCATTAAACTAAGTATTGCATTTCAAATTGAACATTTTTATATTAAAATGTTATATATTTAAAAAACAAAGAAAGTTAGCTTATCTTTGAAGTTTAATATTAATCTAATATAGTTAAATTAAACACAAATCAACATAATAATTTCTTAAAATATACCAAGTAATACCAGTAAAAAAGTTTATTAAAGTCAAACGCATTTTTCCAAGCTTATCAAAAGGGTCTCCTTCTGATTGGAACAATACCGAAACGAAATCGGAATTTTAATGGCGGTGGCTGTGGTCCTCAGCAAGGCATTCAAATAGCATTGCAGACGCAATCCGCGCCCTCGGCTCGGAGGGGATGAGGCGATAAAAATGCCTGTTAATGTTTTCGCCGCTGGCAGGCAAGGACAATTGTCCTGCGGGGAACCAGACTGCTGCTGCTGCTGCTGTCTGAGCTTATGGTCGAAACCATTATGGACAACTGCAATGGCGACAATAACACCGCCGTTGATACTTCGCACCTGAGAGCCATTGCAACCCAGCTCCCCCGTCCAATTGCCTTCTGTACAGGTGGTTGGCGCCGCGCCCAGAAGTATGCCATTAAACAGGAAAAAATCCAACCGCCACACACGACTTTCACTGAAATGTTGCCAAAAAAAAAAAGGGGGTTGGAAAAAAAGGATAGCAATTCGCTGACACAGCCGCCTGCAAATGTAACACAAATTTTGCGGTTTTGCGGCTATCCCATTTAAGCAGCCAGCCTGCAACGCCAATAATAGTAGCTTGTAAGCTTGTTAGGTGTGAAATATGTTTTGGCACAGCCTACATTTTCCATTTTGTTTATTTACTGCATATTAAATAAATAGGATTTTCCGGAATAATATGGCAAATCGATTGGGGGAAAGGGATTGCTGGGCATAAATTCTATTTATTGCCTGTTTATTTAATGTGAGAATTTAAAAATTTAATGATTCCATTTATTCGTTTTCTGTCTTTATTTTATATGAACATACTTATTCTTAAAAAAGTGAAATATGCTTTGCCTCTTATATTATTTGTATTGGTAATTATTTGCAATCAAATGCAATCCTATTATAACTATTATATCTCCATATTAAGTGAATCCACGCAGAAAGGAACTGGTAATAAACATGATTAAACATCACTTGCCATTTACACAACCATTTGGGCCTTGTAGATTTTGCTGTTTTTTGTAAAATTTACAAGGAAATCATCATCAAATGGTGGCACACCCACCGCTAATTGCTCAGCATTCAGCATTCAGTATTCAGAATTCACCATTCGGCCCAGAGGCATTTCCACAATCAAATTGAGCATAAATCCAAACAAATGCTAGGCTCTGACTCTGATTTGCTGGCCGCGGGCAGAGTTTAATTAAACGCGCGAAAAGCACCGGAATTTTAATCGTTTAATTGAAAAACTTTAACCGTTAAGCGAATCCGAGGGTGGGTAAGATCGTGAAATGGAAATTTGCGTGACATGCCCTCAAAAAAGTATAGTTATATTGGCATTCGCCGACTAAAGGATACCTACAATTAGTATTTAAATTAAAGCCCTATAACTTGTAGCGTAACAAACATATATTAAATGAAAAGGGAGGTTCCAGAATCTACGAAATTATTTTTAAAAAGTTCTTTCAACTTCAATTATTTGACATTGCTGGGGCCTTGGCCGAAAATCCACCAAATCCAGCCGTTGTTATCGAACTTTGGCACTCCTGGGAAAGCCGAGTATGAAATCGCTGAAAAACTTTGACGAGAAATCATCAAACGGATTTTTGAGCGACAGTTTTTATGGTCCGCTTTTTGGTTGCTTTGTGGCAAAAACGAAAAACGTGTGAGAAATTGCTTCAGCTGATAGTTGACAGGCATTGCTCATACGCACCGTGCTCCCCAGTGCCTCCGTTGGACGTCAAAGTGAATGGTTCACCCTTTGCGTTTTTCCGCCAGTGTGTTGCTGGTCCAGGCAGCATTAATTGACACGTGATAATTTAATTAACGTGGCAACCCCGAGCCTGGCAACTAGAAAGATACTGTGCCTTGGCACATCGAAGATTCGGAGGAAGGATGGAGATGCTCCGCGACTAATTGGGTCAGCTCCGGGCTGGGCCCGGGCACGGGAATGGGAAAGAGTGGGTGGTCGGCGTGTGTTCATCCATTGTTTTCCCATTGGCCCGAAGCCATCGTGCTCCCCGGTGCCCGGAATGGAGTGGAGTGCCTCTTAATTACGGTGTGCGCGTGTTGGCATAGAGGGATTTTCTTGTTAGCCTCTAACACCTCCAAAGAACGTTGTAAAAGGCCACTAGCCAACGCCATCGCCGCTGTCGCCGTCATTAACCACTTTCCATTGTTCGCCACAAAGTATGCAACAATAATTGACAACGCGCAAAGCGGAAACAAAACGCAAAAATATAGAAAAAGGGAGCTTTGAACCTGAGTTATTTGCGGTTATTTGCCTCATTATTCATTATTATGACATTAATTATCGAGGGAAAAGTGGCTTCTTTGGTATCGTAATTGATAGTCAATAACTACCATGGGCCGTGCCTTTCACCTTCCAATTGTGAATGTTAAATCAACATTAAAATCAAGCAGACTTTGGCAAAAGGAATTTAATATTTAGTGATGCCACAGGAAATGGTGTGGATTTGAAAACACTTAAAATGCGACCTACAAATATGAAAACTATTTAATTGTCCACTTTTAGACGCCTTTTTAATAAACTTGTAATAGTTAGGTATTTGTTTAAATAATTTTATAATCTGTTAATCTATAAGATAATAATAAACTTAAAAGTTACCTGTTTTTTTTAATGTATTCCATAATTTTATATATCTATACTTATATATATTTGCAGCGATCAAATACTCTCACAGCATTTACCCATGGCATTTAGCTATATCAAAGCCATCGATTCCAATTTATTTGCAATTCCGGCACGGCCAAAATAAGATAGGCAAATACGATAAATTTGGTTCACTCAATTTACTTAGCAAGCGTATTAAAATTAAACCCGATTTGGCCTTTGAACGGCTCAATTCTGTAACATTGCAGTTGGGTGACTGCGCTGACTGCCTGCCTGACTGCCTGGCTGCCTTGGTCGGGATTTAATTACAAGCGCCAAAGCGGCTCCTGCACCGCCAATGGCAGCGGCAATAGAAATGGCAAACAGCAGTGGCGAAAACGGAGAGCTTGGCCCGCATCTAAGCGCATTAAGTATGCGCCGCGTGCGCCAATTAGGTTGAGTCAGCTGCCTGGACTTACGGCCAGTATTTTGCGCTCACTTGCTTCGCCTTCCTTCTTTTCCACCGCGCTTACAAACCAATTAACCTTTTGCAGTGTAATCGCTTCGGGATCCATTATTAGCCGACTTACGGAGCACTTATTTGTCTCAACTTGCAGCCTTGAAATGGCCATTAGCAAATCGACTGGACCTCGCCGACATATATATCATCGGGCAGCGTCCCCGATTAACTTGCGGTTCAATCTAATGCGAATCAATATCCCAGCAACCAGTTCCCTCAATTCCATCGGCCCGAGATGGTGCGGTGGCGAGCGACAAAGCTCCTTTCAATTTACCTGGATATTGAAATGGGTCTTAAGATCCGTCGTCTACTGGAGATAGTAATTACAGCGATTACTCATTGGGCACTTGAGGACCTTTGAAAAGCTGTCTTTACTTTAGAATAATAAAATATTATTGTTAAACATTCATTTGATTAAAGCACAGGTGGTCTTCTTTACTTCTTTTTAAAGACACTAAACATTAAAACAGCAAATAAAATGAACTTAAATAGTTTTTTTTCCAGTCGCCTGCAACGATGTACTTCGAGTGTTGCTGATCCAAAATGTCCTGAAACTATTCCGCTCCAAAGTTGATTCTACCCAATCAATTTATACCCAGTAGAACTTAAGTATAATAGAATTTAAGTATAAAGTATATAAGTAGCTCTCCTTCTGTCTTCATTGCAGATAAGTAAAACCAATATATATGTTGTCTATTATATATATACATAAAATAAATAAATTGATAATTGATAAATAATGAAAACTAACTAACTTTGTGAAGAAATAAGTTAAAATTTATGTTAAAACGTAATAAATAAAATAAACAAAACAAAATATACAAAAAAGCGCCCTCTTTAGTGTAAAAAACGCATATATATTAAAAATAATTTTCACTTGGCAGATCTGGCGACCTCTGGTCATTCGCGTTTCAGTGTGGCCAGTGGCCACGAGGGAAAAAACACATTTCGCTAGCCAGACTTTTTGGCGGAATTCCAGGCGGGCACACTCTTCTTTTCGAGCCACAAAACTCAAAACAAAGTATAAATAATATTTAAACTTAAAATTATATATGATAAAGCGTTTTGGTACAAAATGACGGACAGTGACAGCGATGAGAGTGTGTCGTCTTACGGCTCGGCGCTGGAATCGAACTCCATGGACGCATTCATTAGCTCTCCGCTGACGAACCACGAGTCTGAGTCCCTGGAGCGGAAGCTAAACCAAGTAATATACATCCAGCAGACGGATGCCAAGTACCACAGAGCTCTGCACGACATGCGTGACCAGAGCAGCCTGTCGCTGCTAGTGGAACCCAGCTTCTACGGACGTCATCAGGCCACATCTGTGCTGGCGGTGGCCACGGCCAACGAGACGTATATCTTTGATATCCGGGCCTTGGGCTCTATATTCAAGGAACTGGCAGCAATCCTGGAGGCAGAGCAACCGCGCAAGGTGGTGCACTACAGCCATCGGATCGTCGATCATCTGGATCACCGGCATCGCATCCGGTTGAGCGGAATCTGTGACACCTTCGTGGTCCTATGCCTGGCGCGGAACGAAAAATCGCCCTGCTCGTTGCCCGAGGCAATATCCCTGGTCTTCCGTCTGCCGATGGAGGAGCTGCTCTGCGAAGAGGTCACTGGAGGCAGTGAATCCCGTCGAAACTTCCTTGCACGTCCACTCACCCAGAGTCAGTTGCGTTATCTCGCCAGGATGGTGATACTCCAGCACAGAATGCACGATCGGCTGATTTACAAAAACATTTGCTCCCAAGTGCTGAGTATGTCGCTGGCCTTCAGCCAGAACTACTCCCATCTACAGATGTCCAGCGATGTGGCTATGAACATGGCACCCGCCAGTCACTTTGGTTTTGCCTCAATAGATTCCAACTACAAGATGATCGGAGGCGGCAACGGAGTGGTATTGCCGACGGCCAAGGAAATTGATGACTACGAGCAGAAGCACCAGAAATGCCGCAAGTGAATGGAAGAGATAACATCCATAAATATTTCCAGCAAGCTCCTAGTTGTACCTCCTCCAATCTGCATGTATTATCGATCGAAAGAATGAATTCCCGCCTTTTACTCGGTTTAAACCTCCCTCCTCCATACTCCGGATCTGGATCTCAATGTATTCAACTAAATGTCATATCTGCCATAGGAAGACCTGGAATGATACCCTGGATTCAACAACATTTACAGTTTAATCAAAACCTTATATTCTAAGTATAGATATATATATATAGATAGGTGGATATCGAGGGATATCGAGAGCTATACGATCAGTAATTACTGGGTCACTTAGTAAGATTTGTAATGAAACTATAATTAAAATTAGGTTGAACCAGTATCGGAAAGAAATTATATGAAATCCTTTGCTGTTCGTAACATACATTTAAATCTCATTGTAGATAACTTTAAACGGATAAAACAGCACTGTACCAGAACAAGAAAAAGTGCTTTAAAAACTCGCTATACCTCAAAGAGTGTCCCCAATTCAAAATATTTCCTAAGCTATAACAAATTTTGCTTTGTTTTGTAATATAAGCTTTATAACTTTCTCTCACAAATAAATGGCGAAACAACGCTTGAAAATGGACGCCTACAAAAGTGAAATCTTCAAATTAAACAAACATAATCCCAACAGAAAAATGTGTTTATTTTTGCTATACAAAATGGTTATCCGAATCTACAAAGATATCCATCCACTTTTACATTTTAAATACATTTGATATCTTTTTCAAACGAGTATAAAATAGTTATTGGCGCTTTCAAAGGTATATTCAAAAATTTAAAAAAAAAAAACCTATCCGGATTAAATTTTAGCTTATGTACCTGTATGAATTTTGGTCGAAACGCTCAATGATCTCCTTCGAGATCAACGTTTCAATATCATATTTCACGAGTTTTGTGTCCGGCTTAAATTGATTCTGGAGCGCACCGATAACCTCCGACATTAACTGTCCGTGGCTCATCTGTTTATTGTTCTTCATAATCCGCACCACCGCACACTGGACTAGATGTGATCGACGGTCCCGCAACTCTTTATCGTCGATCTGTTCGATTTTTTTATTTTTTGCTTCAGTGTTAGCCCTGTTGATAATAAGATGACGTTTCCTGCTTGTGAATTCCTTTACCACTTCCACGGTTGAGGACGATATAAGTGACTCGCCACAAGCTAGGATTTTGCTTCTTATAAAACTGTTCAATACCTGGAAAATATTTGTTTAGATTGAAACTGAAACCTAAAAAGAAAAAGTGAGAACTCACCGGTATTATGGTATCCACTTGTGTGCCCAAATTTTCCGCAAGTTTTGCCACTGTGTACTTATCGTTCTGGTTGAACTGCAGTAGGAGGGCCATTTGAAACATGCTCATCTGAGCAATGTTTGGAGATTTTCGATTAATATTTATGATAATCTCACCATAGGATTGCTCAATACTTAATTTTGCCTTCCGACGCTCCGTAACGTAAAACGATTCAAAAAGCTTAAAAACTTCTTGAAACTCTAAGGGCAAAATTAAATTAATGTTCGGTGTGGTATTTTGTTCAAAAAAGCACACAAGGCGAAAATCGAATCCCAGTTTAATATTCCTACCGCCCAAATAAGATTCAAAACCATATTTTATGACATTAGAAGCCGTCATTTCCTTTAGCTGCTTATCTAAACCTGATGCTAAATCATTGCCAAACCTCTTTGTTATCTGGGAAATCATCCATGTCTCCATGTCGTCTGAGGTGGATGTTTCTTTGATTTGTCGTTTTTTTAGGAAGAATCTGTATATGATTACGAATTTGTCTTTATCGTGAAGATATTCTAAAACCTTGACGATCCTTTGGAGCTCCGCTTTGATCTCCTCTTCTGGCGTGTGCTTCTTTGTCATCAGTTGGTGGCTGTACGTAGCCAGGAGTTCAGCGGCTGGGAATTTTTTATTGAACTCGCTGGAATTTATTGCCACATCGCACACATCATCGATAACGAGCAGCAGTTTATTGTGCCCTCGAAGTCCACGCTCCAGAGTACCGTACCGCAATCCTAGTATGGCCTGGACGTAATCCCTCCCTCCCATTGATTTGGCAATCGCATCCATTAGCTGTTGTGCTATGTGGCTTTTTAAGATCGCCTTGAATTTATTTCCTTCCTCGATATCGGGCATCGCCAGGCAGGCGTACTTGAGGAAGGGCTTGAAATCAGCGTATGATTTGGTCTCCAGGATACTTTTGAACCACTCCTCCGTCTGTGTTGCATAGAACTGCAGGACGCCAGATTCCATTTCAAATATGTTTATCAACTTATCGCGCACCGGTTTCTGTTGATTCACATCGGTGGCATACAGATGCACAAAGGACTGGAGCACATGGTACACCAAGGCTTCGGAATATTTCTTCTGTTTAATGGCAATCACCAACATTCTGTCGTAGCGCCTAAAAACGAGCTCCATCCATCGGTTCATGGCCAGAGAATAAACTGTATGCCTGTATCCCTCCTGCTGCTCTTTCTTCACCCAGTTGACGTTAAAATAGCGGCACATGAGGTCCAGTTCAGCGCTTGCTTTCTGGTACGGCAGCCACTTTTGGACATAGATGATAAGCAGCTGCTTGTATGTCGTGATTGTGTCCATTTCCGCTGCAATTTCATTCAGCCGTAATTTTAAATAGTCGGTTATCTTTTCGTAAAAGGACTGTCCGGAATTCTGAGGCCGTCCACTTGCTTTGTGGACAAAGGTCGTGCAGTAAGAATACACGTACTCATGTAATTTCATACGTTCAATAGGTTTTAAGGAAACGCCCTGATCGTAGATCCTATCTAAGAAGGGGCGAGCATTCTTCCAGATTTCATCCAAGGAGTCCCAATAGGCATAAAGTAGGTTGTCCTTATTCATTGTGGTTTCTCTAATCTGTGATCATAAAAGTACAGCTTTTTAATATGGGGAACCACCAAAATTTCACGGAATTTATACCTTATTTAATCATTTTTAACACTCAACATCTGCTTTTCCAATGTTGGTAGTCTTTCTGTTATTTATTTTTCCTCTTCTATTCCAATTAGAATGAAAATGTAAAACTTGATTAACTCAGCAAGAATATGTAAGGAATAAAATGATTCACGAATCTAATCAAGTAAACAATCAGTTTCGAGAAGTCAGATCTTCGATGTGTTAAAAAATGTTATCGATATCTGATAGAAACACACCAAATGAGATAATTTTATAACAGACCAAATGCATTTTTAATAAAAGCATTTATAATAAATTCAGTTTCCTTATTCCCAAATTAAAGAGCTTTTTGCGGACTTGGAAGGGACGTGATTTAGGCAGGATCTGTCCGCCCTCTCCCTATCGATATCTCCCAACACCTACCATCGCTAAGCCATATACAGATATACTGATATGTATATTTATTGATTTAAAATAGCTGGTTAGCAACTAAAAGTTAACTGAATGAATAGTCAAATTACTAATTCATTTACCTAAAAAACCTGTAAGATAATAACCAAAATAAAACAAAGTTTTAGTGCCAAAATAAATTTATTAAACATAATGAGAAAATATTGTTTGCTTGTTTTATATATTTACTGGAATGTGCATATCTATGGCATTAAAAAAACAATTCCGAAAAAAGTATACTATTTTGAAGCTTTTAAAAAGAATAAATTCTTCAAATGTTTCCTTTTAACTTTATCTAAGGCAGGCGTCGGTTTTGAATCATCGGCGTCCAAGTTTTTATCTTTTTTGATTTCATCTTTTAGCTGCTTTTTCTCCCTCTTAGACATTTTCTTACCAAACTTTTTCGCATTGTTGGGAGCAGCAGAGACATCGCGCTCAGAATTGTATGTATGCAGGCGATCCTTGATGCTCATGTCCTCTTGAGCTTCGCGAACTCGATCGGTCTCCAGACTGTCAATAACGGCGTTGCGCATCTCAACGATTTTGACGAGACGACCTATTAATACCTCCTCGTGGGCCTTATCCGAGTCGGTTTTGTTCCGCTCCGGCTGACCCATTAATACTCGAATTTCGTGCTCAATGTCCGCCTGTTCCTGTTCCAAGCGATGCTGGCGCCGAAGGTACATTAGCTCTGCTTGCCGCCGGAATAGCTCGTTTTTCTCGTTAACCAGCTCGAACAATTGCAATATTAGATCCTCGACTTCCTTAGAGTTCGCTGCCTGAGCAGAGTCGGCTTTCTCCGCGTCAGCATCATCTATGTTTTCCATTACTTCGCAGCGATCCCTGATCATTTTTTCAAGGATAACGCCCTGCTTCTCGAGACCCAGCTGCTGCACCGCAATAATTTCGAATTCATGCCGGATTTCTTGCAGCGGCAGCCTCTGAAGAACCTTGCGCGGCGGTATCGGTACGGCAGGAGCCGGTCCCTTCCGCCTCTTCCACTTGCCGTGCGTGGACTTATTGAACGCCAACGGACTATTAAAGTCATTATAATCGATCGGGGCAGCAGTACTAATCGCTTGGTTTCCTTTCAAGTGATCCGGCGTCATATGTTCGGACTGCGTCGGCGGAACTAAAATGCGCCTATAAACTATATTTGCCTCCTCGTCAGCGCTCTGACCCTCTGTGTAGTCGGTCAAGGATGTCCTTGTCTCATCGGACAGTAGGCTCTGGTCAAGTGGTATTAACCTTCTGGTTGAATCACTCGGATTAGAGCCAGATTTTAAAAGCTGGTCGTGAAGGAGCGCCTTCTGCTCGTCGGATAGTTTCGAAAATCCAGGCTCCTCGAAATGCGGCTGTTTTGGTGGCTGTGGGGCTGGGCGCTTTTTGCGCATGGGCGAACTTAGATCTTCGTGCCTCGAGTTGGCTGCTGAGACGCGAAGCGGTTTGGGAGGGCCACTGGCCGATGGCAATGAGATACTGGAGCCACGCTCATCCGTATCCCGTTGGAATGTTTTAGGCATTTCCAGGTACTCGGTGGACGTGGAAAAGCGAATGTTACTGGCGGCAGGAGAGGGAGCCTTCGCTTTTGGTACGGATTGCCTCGGTGTCGGCATTGGCATCTTTTTTCTTTGAGAAGGCGTCGGACTGCCGAAATTTTGTTCCTCTGGCTGCTTCAATATGGCAGGGCCTATTTTATCACATTTTTGTGTTGTACCATCGTTGCCTTTGTAAGGAACTGGCTTTAAAAGCTCCACCTCATCGTCGGAGCTGTCGAAGGGATTCAGGCTATCGTCCTCTTTAAAAGGATTCAAATCCTCGGGATAATCAGTGTCGTCCGTCTTAGGAGACTCTCCAACTGCGGATATTTTATCATTATTTTCTAGTTTAGGTCTTCCTGTTTCACAGTTTCCTTCATTATCGGGGTTATTGTCTTCTTGTGGATGAGTCACCTCCACATCGGGTAATTCCTCAGTTTCTCTGACCGACGAGTTGCCCGAATCATGCAATTCTTCTTCATTTAGCTTCTCCGCAGAACTCGCTGCCACCAAAATCGTGTAGTCTTCTTTGGGCAGGGAAGTTGGGGGCGGATTAATGGGTATAACCGGCCTAGTGGAATCAGCTATCTCTGGTAAACTATTTTGTTTTTCATCTATATCATCTACTTTAGTTGTTAACTTTTGTTCGTCTGGCTTTAAGGGCGTATCATTAGCATCATCCCGTTTGACTGGGTGAAGCGAGACCTCTGTTCTAAATGAAATATTCTGTTTGTCTTCCGGTTTGGTACTTTGTTCGTCTGCCTTTACTGGCGTTTCAATGACATCTCGCAGAACGGGCTTCGGTTGAACCTCAGCTTTCGGCGATATACTTTGCTTTTCATCTTGTTCGGTACTTAATCTTTGATAGTATTTAATTCTGTCGCCTATTTTTGATGGCGTTGCTTTCGGTTCGGGTATGTTTGAAGAGGCCAAGCCTTCATTCTCCTTGCCCACTTCCTCCTTCTCATCCTCCTCCTTATCGCTGAAGTAGGCCAGGCTTCCGATGGCAGCTTGATCCTTAGATGGCGAGCGATTTTCAATATCAGTGGTTAGCGTAAATTCACTTTCCTCATCAGGACAGGTCTCGCAGCAGTACGTATTATTAATCTCCGTTTCGTAGAAGCTGCCGGGCGTCAGCAATGAGCCACAGCGAGCACATTTCAGGCAAGTGCGATGGTAGGCATGTTTTCCAACCAGGACACGTTCGGCCAGGAATACCGGAAGCTCACATTTTTGGCACTTGTCGCGTCTGGGTACGCCAACGATGTGCATAATCTTCTGCGGCGGCTCACCCTCGTCACATATGGCTTCCTCGGCCTTCGGATGCTTGAAGTTCTTCCCCAGCACCCTATAAAACTGAGACAGATAAGTAAGGATCGATAGGCGGTCGGGCACCTCATAGGAAACCATATCGTCGGCATCGAGCAGGGCAGGAATGCCCAAATACTTTTCAGCCGTGGCAAAGGCCAGGCTGTTGTTTTCGTAAATATCCGCCGCCTTTAGTTGGTCGAATTGTATTAAATCTGGACGGAAATAATGGATAATCGCACAGAAGGCGAGGCCGTTTCGCCACGAAGTGGTCATATTATCAACTTTGACTCCTTCATATCCACTTGTTATGAGACGGCACCAGTGCTCCAGGGCCTTTGTGCCACGACGTTCCATTTTTAGTATCTTGCTGTTTTTCTAATCAGGAAATTACGCGAAATCATAGAGGTTTAAATGAATGGCAGAGTGCTTAAACAACAGTAACAACGGCATGTCACTTGGTGCTCGGATAAAATCGATTTGAGTTTTCTTTAAGAAATCACATTACAATGTAAACAAGACGGGTGGTGACTCAAACAATCAAGACGAAATCAGTTTGCAAGGCAGGGTTGCCTAACAGGTTAACAGGTTGTCGTGAGTATATCGATATTTGTAACTGTCTAATTGTAACTGTGTAATCGATACCTCTACGTTTTTATATTATTTTAAGCTTTCAGACCGAATACTTAGGCTTTAACTATTAATATGTTCTTTAATATATCAAAAACCCAGTCGCATTTTAGCTTACAAATTATATTAGTTTATGTTTCGATTTAAGGAATTGGCAATTTATATTTATTTATGAAGGCAACACTCCAGCAATTATAACGTTGCTAAAAAAGATGTTCCATATTTTTCGTTAGAATGATGTGCTATTTATTTTCACTGTATAGGGAAGCGATAGAATTAAGGGTCTTGACGAACGCCGCCTGGTCACACTGACGATAAGAAGACCCGCAGCTATCGAAGTTACGCCGGCACGTGTAGTTAAGTAAAAAGTTCACTTTTTAGCTTTTCCCGAGAGCTCCAGTTTGCATTTAAGAACAAAAATGGTAAGCTTAAAATGTATTACTTAATATCTAAGTGAAACCGAAAAGCAAATCCATCCGCTATATGTTTTTCGAGAAGCTTCTACATCATGTATCTCACATCTTTGCCGACTTGCCGGGGGACGACTGTTGTGTAATCAGAGTCTGTGTGTGTGTAAAACATGGGTTAATTTGTTGGGGGCTTTCTTTTTCCCGTTGCAGGCCGCCGCTATCAAGAAGATTATCCCCATGCTGGACCGCATCCTCATCCAGAGGGCCGAGGCACTGACCAAGACGAAAGGCGGCATCGTTCTGCCGGAGAAGTCGGTGGGCAAAGTGCTCGAGGGCACCGTTCTGGCCGTTGGACCCGGCACCCGCAATGCCGTAAGTATTTCCCAATTATCTCTGAATGGCAATCATCTAATTTGATTATTCTTCTGGGCGCAGACCACCGGCAGCCACATTCCCATTGCCGTTAAGGAGGGCGATCGCGTTCTGCTACCCGAATTTGGCGGCACCAAGGTCAATCTGGAGGGTGACCAGAAGGAGCTCTTCCTGTTCCGCGAGTCCGACATCCTAGCCAAGTTGGAGTAGATGTTGCCGCCGGACCCTGTCTCACAATTCTATGAATTCTATGTTTTTTATTAGTACGTAACACCACACACACAAATATAATAAATCGCTGATGCAATATTTTTTATTTGCAATGCGCATTGAATTAAATTCGAGTTACTTGTTAAATAGTGTAAAAAGGAAAAGCTATTCAAATAAATGCTGACTTTAGAAACCGTTCCTCGACGAAGAAAACTAGGTTATTCGTTAAAAAAAAACTATATTTGAACTCTTAATTAAGCTAAGGCTAAGCTAATCCAACTTCAGGTTCCTTAGACCATAGACCTGGTTGAAGGCAGACCTCCGCTTGATGTCCGGCAGTCCCTCGACAGCCGCTCGTTCCCGGGAGATGTTAACCAGGGCCTCAAAGGAACGCGGCTCCCAAATTGCCAGATCGGAGAGCATTTTCCTGCAAAGACAAAATATTAAAGGAGTGGGCTTGGTCATTATCTGGAAACACTAACTTGTTGAGCAGGATGTCGGAGCGGGCCAGGCCATCCTTGAAGGTTTCCAGACCCACGCCGTACTGCTGACAACCCGCCTCCACGCGCGTCGTCCATAGCTGCGCCATGTCCAGCTTCTTCAGCTTGCGTCCCTTAGTGGCGTAGGCCAAGGCCCTGTGTACACTCCTAATGGCAAAGGAGTATACATTTCGCGGGCGACTGCGGTAATGCTGGAAAAATTAACAAATATATGGATTTTTTATTATTGTTGTTATTTTAGGAATAGGAATATCAGAAAACTCACAGCTGCTAGTTTGAATATGCGCCGCTTGCGCCAAAACTCATCTGGACCGCGAGCTCGCACCATCAGGGCCAAATTCAAGAAGACCATAATTGAATCTTGGCAGCGGTTCAAGTCAATTCTTTGTCCAATTTAATTTACTTTAACAATATTATTCCTTTTTTTACATAACCTGCACCACACTGTTAACAGCCGGTCGTCGGTCAATCCGATAACTTATCGATTGCCAGATTAAGTAAAAAATTACAAAATAGAATAACATTTTGGCATTTAAATAACAAATTAACTTTATATTATTCGTTTTCAATACGGTTCGTAAATAAATATATTAAAGTTTTAATACAAGTTTCCATTCTTCTTATCGATAGTTTCACCTCAAACGAACTATCGCTTGCAAGTGCAGCAGATATTTAAATAATTTCCTTAATAACACATATGCATTCAAACAGGTTGAAAAACATAAGAAATTAGACACTGTTAAATTCAGTTTGATAAACATACAATAACTAAAACATTTTGTATTCTATAAGATACCCCTTTCGAAAAGGTTTCCCTAGAAAATTACTCAATCAAGTTTTTAAGAAATATGCTCATAAATGGTAAACGTAACAGCCTGTCATGTTACGAAAAATTAAGATATGTAAATAATTTACTTTAATAACACATTCGATCAGATTGAAACAAAAAATACATTAACATTTGAGATAGTTAAATTTATTTTTATAAACATTAAATAACTAAGACGTTTCTTATAGCAATAAGATACATCTTTAAATAGATTGCCCTAGAAAATTACGTTTTCAAGAAATAATTAAACTAGTTGTCGAATTTCATTTCAGCCCGTCATATTACAATTTCGGTCATGTCCAAGCGACCTTAGCCGTTGTTCGCAGTGTAACTTATCGTTATCGGTAGCTTGCCGGTTTATTTACATATCGGTGCATCGAACCGAGCAAATGTTTTAAAAAAGTTAAATTTCCGCGTTTTGGCGCCTACCTGCAGCACAAATAGTTTCCTGATCGAGTCCTCATGTGTGCAAATAGCCCCCGCGTCCCCGCCCCGGGGCCAGGCGGCTCCCCACGCTGCTCAACGCTTTGCTACGACGGCAGAATCAGTTTATACTGCTTTGTGATCACCGCAGCCCTCGTCCTGATCCCCTCGGTGCCGCAGATCTACTATGGAATCGTTCCCCAAGTTTGGGGCGCCGTGCTTTGGGGTCCTGTGCTGTATTACGCCCTCATCAACATGGTCATACGTTTTGTGCTAAGGAACCACGACTACCAGGTGACTCACGCCCCCGATTAGGCTGTCAGTATAATTTACTATCTATACTCTGCACCAACAGGTGGCCATACGAGCCTCCTTCCTCGGCTTCGCCATGGCTGTGAGTGTGCTGGTGATCTGCTTTGCGCCCACCGAATGGCAGCAGTTCGGCGTATATGGTTGCTTCATGTCCGTCTTCCACTATTCGGAGTTCCTGGTGATAGCCTGCGCCAATCCGCGCACCCTTAGCCTGGACTCGTTCATGCTGAACCATTCTGTGCACTATGGCCTTGCTGCGGCCGCCAGCTGGTTGGAGTTCTCGCTGGAGTTGTACTTCTTGCCGGAGTTCAAGCGCTACGGCCACATATGGCTGGCGGGCGTGGTCCTGTGTTCGTTTGGAGAGGTTGTACGCAAGGCGGCCATCATCACAGCCGGACGGAGCTTCACGCATTTAGTTCAGGATGAGAAGCACTCGGACCACAAGCTCATCACGAGCGGCGTTTATGCTTACTGCCGGCATCCGTCCTATGTCGGCTGGTTCTGGTGGTCCATTGGCACACAGATCGTGCTATTAAATCCGATCTGCATCTGCATCTACACACTGGTCAGCTGGCTATTTTTCCACGATCGTGTTTATGTCGAGGAGTACTCCCTGCTCAACTTCTTTCAGTCGGACTATGTGCGCTATCAGAAGCGAGTGCCAACGGGATTGCCCTTCATCCGGGGCTATCTGATCGAGTAGCTTAGCACCAGCGATCCGGCGATCTGCGGTTCAATGTCACAAATCAATCGCCACGACTTACAATAACAAGTTTTATTTTTTAGATTTAGGTAAACAACGTACAGCCAAAAATTAAGCACATTGTATTTTTGAAAATAGGTTCTTTCTTGTAATTTTAGCGTGTTTTTTCAATTCATAAAAACTAGTCAAAGTCAATTGCGGATTATCTAATCTGGTGGCGGGTCAATGGATTGCTAATTTATCGGACAAATTGAAAGGGAACAAATTGCGCACAGCTGAATATGATTCTTTGCCGAGGACAGACAATAAGACCTGTGATATTTGGCGTGTTGTGCTTTGTTATTGGCGTCATAAAGCGATCAAGTTTAGACGCTAAAAGTGTGGGAAATTGAATGGATGATACATGTACACATAACTTTTAGTATATCTGTTTAATGGGCACCTATTCAATAGCTTAATAGTGGTTTCCATTCGTATAATTCCGAAGCCTTAACTGCTTGTAATAAAACGGGGGAAAGACTTCTGTGAGCTAAAAGATGGGGCCATTGCCATTATTAAATATGTTTTGCTAATTTATGATACTGAACTTTATCTCTGGTACTCCTCCGTTGTCAGTTTTACAGGTGTTTTCGAGTAGTTTGCTGATAATCTTATCTGGTGACTCCTCCTCCTCCTAGTATTGCCACAAAGTAAGGTTATATTTTTACTACGTGCCACTCGGCTAGATAATATTATTAATTGTGATGACAAATCGACCTGAAACGTGCCTCATAAAATGAAAACAAGGACTTCAAGTTGTGCAAACTGTTGGCTTGTGTGTGATTCTCTCGCGTGTGTGTCACACTCATTGTTTTATTATCAATTTAAATTCGAATATTGCTCTATCTATAAGACACAAGATCGTATTATTTGTTCATGTCGATCCACGTGTGTGTGTGTGTGTTTGTGTGGGGCGTGTCTGAGTGTGGGTTATATGTACAAACAATTATCAGTGTTAACAAAATGTCTTAGTCACTCTCATTTACTTAATTAACAATTGCAAATCTTGCTGCGCTTTGCTTGCCTCTTTCTCCTGCTTCTTCTCCGACTTTACTGTTTCCTCTGCCTTTTAGGTTTCTGTAGCTTCTGTCGCTTCTGTAGCTTACTCGACGAACTCCGGCTTGCCATTGTATGTGCAGCCCGGATTCTTGATGATGTGCCCGGCCGCATAGTTGCCACACCGGATGCAGACGTCGAGCGACTTGCCCTGCACAAACTGCGACAGAAAACCGCCAACAAATGCATCCCCAGCGCCATTGGTATCCACAATCTCATGCACCGCCAATTTTGTGACCGGGAACTCCTGCACCGAATCCTGCTGGATGAGCAGCACGGGATCGCAGCCCTGCGTGAGGATGGCAATGCGTGGTCGGGCTGGATTTAGCTTCTCCATTGCCACCAAACGCTTGCCAATCTCGCGCAGATCGTCACTCGGCCATTTTTGTCCCTCGGCAAAGGCTTGCGCCTCCGCCTCATTGCCGAAGATGATGTCCACGTAGGGCAGGACGGCCAGCAGCGGTGCCATGTAGAATTGCGATATGAATGGAGCGCTGAGGTTCATTAGGAACGGTCGCTGCTTGGCATGGGCGGTGGCGGCCACCTTCATGATGCTCGGCGGGTTAACGGTGAGGAAAAAGCCCTGTTGAAACGGGGAATGGAACAGATCTAGCGTTAATAATGGATGTTTTGTGTAGTTAAATATCCTGATCGTAATATAATAAAACAGTAGACAGTAATTTGCTTAAAGCATAATTAAGTTCACTTGATAGTGAAACCAGAAGTGCTCTAACACATACGTATGATATATTGCTTAAGCTGCCGCAAGCTACATATCTAGAGCAAGGTCTATAGATATTGTTTTGACAATAATGCGTTGATTGTTTTAAAAGCTTCCGTATTTAGTTCGAGTCGTTATAAGCATGGGTATATGTTGACAAATATTTATGGGATTCCGTAGGAGAAGTTGAATAACTAAATTGGTATTTACGGCCCTGAGAAACCTCAAGTGCTTCGCTCTCTAATCGCTACAACACACATCCCGCTGCTAGGTCATTAAGTTATCATTTCCGGCAGTGAAGATATTACGGTTCCACTCAATCAAGGAGGGAGTGCACTTACCGAAATATAATAGTACAGGGCGTTATCCACCAGGGCCTTATTTCCGGGCTCCTCCAAGTGGTCGATGGTAAAGTGATTGGCCGCAGCCAGGTTAGCACATAGTGATCGATGCGTGCCCGTGATCAGGACAGCACAGGTGCCCGTTGGCACGTCCTTTTTCACCTGATAGTGTACATCCAGACCGGCGGCACGAGCCTTTTCCGCCAGGATTTCGGCATACTTATCCTCGCCGACGCAACCAAAGAAAACAGCCACCTTCGGTTGCCCCAATACCCACTGGGCTATCCTCAGCGAGTTCTGCACAGATCCGCCTGCCAGGAATTCCGCCTGGAAGCCATCGACCAGCTCCTTGTAGATGGGCATGTGTCGCTCTTCAGCGAGAATCGCATCGTCCTCCTTCATGGCGTACTTCTTGAGGAAGTCCAGCGGCACGATGGCGGAGATATCCAGCAGCGGATTGCCGCAGCCAACCAGGATGCCTTCTCTGCGGGAATAAAGGGAATCACAGGAATTATTATTAGCATTATCTTCTGAAACTGAACGAATAGATTCAAGCCGCAGACCTAACGTTGCGGTCGCACATGTTGCTCTTCTGAGGGCCTGACGCTAATGCGCCCAATTAACGATTCCATTCAGCTTGGAGTACAGCCAGCGCGCTTTCAGCGCAATCAGCTGGCGATGAACCTCGCAGATAGCCCCAACCCCCCAGAGGAGAAAGAAAGCATAGCGGTTGGAATATTGGTCATACGACAGGGGCATGGCAGCAACAAGTTTTAGGAGGGTTTCCTTTCTAAATAAAGTTATGTTGTAATCTTTTTTTTACGACTTAGAAGAACTTAAATAAAAATGAATTAAATTTATATATAAATATATTCAATATTAGAGAATCAAATTCAATTTAGATTCAAAAAGTAAGTTCAAAATTTAAGCAACAGTTTTAAATAACTTTCAATAATTAAATACTTATTAGGGGAAAAAACAAAGAATTAAGCATAAATATAGAATTTTTATAGGGAATGTATATAAATATATGATAAATCCAATAGTACTTATAAGTAAACTTTGGCTGGGGAATGATCAGAGGGATAAGACTGAGAGCAGGTAAAATGCAAGGTTTTTTAAAGGTTAAGCCCTGATCACCGGCAGGTACTATATTCACTTTTGCGAGACGCCACTGTGGGCCTATTTTCGCCGCCTAGGAAACTGTTTATGCCAAGAATTCGCCCTCCTTATCAGCCGCATAGTTCAGATCTCGGAGCTCGTAGTGCGCCAAAGAACACGCACAGCGCCTGGCCCCGGATACATACGTTAAATATATACATATTGTACATATATGTACCTCTACGGGCTTGTTAATTCATTCATGTGTGCTTCCCGCGGCGTATCTTACGGGTCAACATTTGGAGAATCTACAACAATCGAGAATCCAGATAACGAAGGCAAACACGCGCACTCAGACAGGCGAAGCACACGATTTTCACATGCCGCTGTAAATTTTTCGGCAATTATATAGTTGCGCTTGGGTTTTGGGTGTCTGTGTGCGGCGGCACAAGAATCGGGAGCACATGGCGGGTTCTTTTTTTTTTTGTGATTAATAATAAATCTACACGAACGCCGCCCACTACAACTACAACTTACTGTAGCGTGGTCGTCATTCTCCTTGTTGTTGTTCTTGCTGCTGCTTCGGCTGCCTTCTTATGTAAACATAAACAAGTTATTGCACTTTAGATCACCAGCACGGGGTCTCAACTCGATTAACTCGCTCTCCGGCGGCGGAATTGTGTTGTCGGAAATAGTCTAGCAAATATATTTATAGGTAATTTCCAGGGGGTTATTGACGGAAGCGCAAGTTGCGGGTGGTTGGGAGAGTTTGGGATTGTTTATCTTAGTGTTACCAGGTGGCCCGGGGAAACCGAGCGGCAAACGTTGTGTGACTAACGCCTGGTACGTAAATACAATCGAGATTTCCCGAATACACTGAGAAATTATTATTAATTTCTATTTAAATATTTATGTCGTAAATGTAGTAGCCTAGGAATTAGAGGTCTACAAAATATACAAATATGTATTAAATGTTTATATATTTATTTGTACACAAGCTCAAGTTTAAAAACTAAGATACTGGAAGAGTGGCATGTATGAACATATATAATAATTTCGGATTACCATTCAATACACGGAGAATGTATACTAATATGGATAAAGGTCCACTAATTTGGGCCGATAGTTCATGGAGGTACCTTTTTTTTTCAGAAGAAATTAGTCCTTCAATATTATGACTTTAATTACCTGATTAACACATTTTTTAGTACAGCAATGCCTCTCGGTAGGAGTGGACCAAATTTTATATTGCAGGTCGCCATAATCGCAAATGTTTCACAACCTCTCTTTTATTGTTTTCGTATTCTCAATGGAACATCTTTCACACAAAAAATTTCTGTCCTTATTAACATTTTAACTTAAGTCAAATATGAAAAGAAAATGTAAAAAATATTTGGGGTGTTCGGCTAAGTGACTGAGAATATCGCCGATATTTTAACCTAGAGACCCTTAAGTTTGAGGCATGCAGATATTTGTTCATCGCTACAGGCACGGTCACATTTGCCGTTTCTTTCTTTCCGGTTTGTCAAAAGGTACAGAAGTGCAAAAAAAAAAGTTCTGCCAATATAATTCGGCGAAATGCTAGACATCCCAGCTTATAATGCCAATATTATCCTTATTTCCAGTGCAGTGCAACCTTAACCGCTAAAAAATGGCCGACGTTGATGTGTAAGTTACGGTTTTATTGACGAAAAAACGTAATTTGTGTCTTGCTTGGCGCGACCGCTTGTTGATGAAATTAATTGGTCCGTGTTTATGAATTTCCATTGATTATAAATCTTCCAATTACTGAACAAGCAAAGCACAATCATGGTTTTTCCACACAGAATAATTTGTGTAACGATTTATTGTAATATTTGGGATTTTTATCAAAACAGTGATGTTCCCTCCGCTGCCCCCGTCATCGATGGCGCCATGGACATTAATACCGCCCTGCAGGAGGTGCTGAAGAAGTCCCTGATCGCCGATGGACTCGTCCATGGCATCCACCAGGCCTGCAAGGCCCTGGACAAGTGAGTAATGCAATAATTCGGTGATTAATCAGTAAAGGAGTTTTAGAAAGAATTCATTCAAACGCGTTGAAACCCGGCGTTTCCTAAGTCCACGTTTTTTAAATGCCGGTATTACTTTTAGAGTTATAATACACCACTTAGGGAATATATTGAAAGGATGTTGTTTTAAATAAAATCTAGTAATTCTTAGACCTTTTTTCATACCTAAAAGTGAATTTCTTTTTTAAATAGAGCTTAAATATTCAAATAAATTTAATTTAAAAGCACAGAAGTCGCCATTTTGTCTTGTGAAATTATTATCGTGGTTTATGAAAATGTCTTGTGAAAGCTAGTTACATTTTAAAGAATAACTATTTATTTTTTAATTATTAAATGATATTGTTTCAGTGATGAAATTAATTGGTCCGTGTTTATGAATTTTCCATTGATTTAAAACCTTCCAATTACTGAGCTTAGCCACAAAAATCGATATATTAATCTCAACCAGAAACTGTTATCTAAACCATTATTTTATGTTATTCCCGCTCCTTCAGACGTCAGGCTGTCCTGGCCATCCTGGCCGAGTCCTTCGACGAGCCCAACTACAAGAAGCTGGTCACTGCCCTGTGCAACGAGCACCAGATCCCCCTGATCCGCGTTGACTCGCACAAGAAGCTGGGCGAATGGTCTGGCCTGTGCAAGATCGACAAGGAGGGCAAGCCCCGCAAGGTATGCGGCTGCTCCGTCGTTGTGATCAAGGATTTCGGTGAGGAGACACAAGCTTTGGACGTGGTTAAGGACCATCTCAGGCAGAACAGCTAAACAGCTTGTACCCTGTCTGCTGAATGAGAGACTACGTGGAAAGTGCTTTTTTTTATAAGCTATTCGCTAACTAAAAAATAAAGACGTAAGAGAACGTAAAAGAAGAACGAGCGTGTTTTACATTTTTGGAATGTTCTATTTTAAGTTGGATATTTATATAAATTTAGAAATTGTATATAAATTGGTCAAGTCAAGTCACTCCTTCAGGCAAACGGCCTTGTGCTGTGGCCAATCCTTGAGCTGGCATTCCCTAAAGGATTAAGGATTCAAATAAATAAGTAAATATTTTATATAATCATCGAAGAACCCACCGAGAGCAGTAGTGAACCTTCTTGCAATTGGCGCACTTTTTCTTGGCCTTAGCCTGGCAGATGGCACAGTTGTTGTTATCCGGTTCTTTGTCGCCACCAGCTTGGGAGTCCTGCGGATCTCCCAATTTGAGATCTTCCAAGTTCTGCTCCAATTCGCAGAGCAGTTCGGTGCCGTAGGCGCTACTTAAGCGACTGGCCAGGGCGCATATATCCTCCTTATTCTTGCTGAGGAACACCGAGTCCTGCGCCTGAGCTATCTGGTAGAAACCACCGTCACTCTCCACCTCTTTCATCAGCTCCTCCTGGATCTGGGGAATGTCCTCGAGCAGCAGTGTCTGCGACTTAGAGCCTGTGTTGCTGCCGCTGAGAGTCAAGCGACCGAGGAACTGCTTCAGATCGATGAGTGGCGGCAGTTGGTCCAGCAGGGTCTCATGCATCAGACCCAGGAGCTGCGATTGATTTCTGCTTAGAACCCTCCCAAGGATTAGGCCTGAATGGACTCACCTTACTCAACTGCTTGCAACGTGCCTCATTCAGCACATAATTCTCCATAGCCTGGGCATTTAGGAGTAACTGTCGCACACAGAACCAGGCTTGAGCCTCCGGTTTCACAATCTTGGCAGCATCTTCCACATTTGTCCACTTCTCGTCGATGAATTTCTGCAGTCCCTTGCTGGTCTTCCGTTGCCAGGGACTAGGATGTAAGAAATTCAGATAAATAACAACATCCTCTGATTCTCTGAATATCCACAATTCTCACCGGAAGCAGAGGACATCCACTATCAGCCAGGGAATGTCGTGGGTCACCAGCATACGCCGTGCGGCGCTCAGGTGGAAAAGGCCAAGGTTATCCGCCAAATAGTTGAGAATCGTGATGCAGCGCAGCCCGATCTTGTAGATGAGATCACGCTTCTGGCGCTCCAGCTCGGTGAGCACCGCCTCATCGACGTCCATCTTGGACTCGTTCTCGTGGTAGCCCATGCTGACCAAACCAATTACCTGGGCCACTGCCTGCGCGCAGTAGTCCACCAGATCCATAACTGATTCCTGCAGCGTCTCGCAGCCACTGGGATGGTATAGGCAGACATCCAAAAGAGCCACTACGGATGCCTCGTGATACAGCACCGTGTAGATGAGAAATGTGGCCTGCGGATTGGGATCTATCTCCAGGAGATGCGGCAGCACACGGGTCTTCCACAAGGTCACACAGTAGGCCTCGTGGATCAGCAGACGCAGCTTGTCCCGCGAGATAAGAAACTCCTTTACCTCCTCCTCGCGATTCTGGGCCAGCTCCAGGGCCGCCTGCTGGCTTAGCTTTATGATCATCTCGTGCACCTCTAGCCACTTGCTGCTGCCCACATCGCGCACCTGAAACGGACGGATGCTCTCGACGAAGAGGTATAGCTCCTCTGGATATACAAAGTTCGCCATTCTAATTTTTGTTTAGATCGATTCCCGTCAAGTTCGTTTCGAAGTTCGCTTTCTGAGTGAAATTAACTGACAGCCCGTGGACAGGTGTTGAAGTAAACAAGTTGTGTTTCCATGGCAGCGGCTGCTAGGATTCGAGACATTTTTAACCCGGCGACAGGCAGATAAACAACATTGAATTCAAATACAGTTTGTACAACACTCTACACTCTTTATCTCGTCCCAAAATCTTAGTAAAAGCAACTAAGCTAATGTAAGTACAATGTAAAACTAACCGAAGGAACGTATTTGGCAAACTAATTACCCGAAAATGCTTAATTTCTTCTAGCAATACTTCTATCTGCTGCTTTTTATCTCTCATATTTGATTTTAAATCAGCATAGATCGCTTACTTAATTCAAGATTGTCCTTTAGGTAATCTAAATTATTCTGGTAATGTCTAGCTTTTTCTTGGAAAACAATAGGCTAGGAGGATTTGGCTAGAATAATGAAACTTAAAAGGTCTTCCGTGACCAAAATAAACCCCTAAATGGGTTAAATAAATAAAAATTAAGACAATCCTGTAGTAAGTAAGCGTTGATCATAACGAAACTAATAACTTATAGATCGATCACACACAGGTTTTCGCTTTCAGGTAAGCTGAGCTCTTTTCTGCTTTGCTTTTTGTTTTGCCTCCTCTTTAGCGGTACAGTCGCACCTGATTCTTGAGATCCTGATCGCTGATGCGATCCTGGAGATTCAATTCCGCTTCCTGCTTGCGCAGCAGCTCAAAGATCGCCGCCAGCTGCTCCCTTTCGATCCTGCGCTCCTCCTCGATTTGATCCGGTGTCAAAGTCTTCTCCATCTTGTGCTGGAACTTCTTGGCCTTGAGTTGGCCCATCAGGTGGTTGTAGTTCTGACCAGCCGGATCCTGATCCTCCATGAATTCCACTTCACTGTCGGTGGAGTTCTCCTCGTAGGCCTCATCGTCATCGGTTTCCTCATCGTGGGGAGTTCTAGACTCGGAGTCCTCCTCCTCCTCGTCACGAGGTTCATCCGCTCCTAATCCTTCGTCCTCCAGTTCCTGCAAGTGAACAAATTTTATACATGCATATACATTGGCTTTCTAGAAGCTCGGTTTCTCTTGAAGAACACCCACGGTTTTGTCCTTGAAGAAGTTGGCGAAATATAGAGCAGTCAAAACGCAGAGAAGGAGAGTGGTCAGCGCAATGGAATAGTGTCCCGGCAGCCCAAGGAACAGGCCGTCCAGCGACGGGAAAATGTCCTGCATTGTGTGAATAATACTTTGTTATTATTTGTTTTCCAAATCAGATTTTCTTGTTTTCTGTTATGAGCAGTGTGACCGCAGCTTGTAATTAGAAAATACCAAATGTTGAGTATTATGAGAAAAATACTGTTTCCACAATGGATTGAAATTAAGATTTCCCTTAATTTATTGTTTTCCGCAATTCTCCATAAATATTTAACAAAACTTCAGCTTAAACCGTACAAAAGTAGGCATCTTTAATGGGTGACATAAAATTAACATAAATTATTGGCTTATATTCATCGCTGATGTATCGGAGCTGACATCGGCTAAGTGGAATGAGGCGTCTTCGGCGGGCATATCATCCTCATCGATGTATAATCGTCGCAGGCGCTCCTTATACCTATTATAAAATATGTAACAAAATAATTAACGGTGCAAGCGATATGCTGAATTAAGCTTACAGTTCGCTGGCTGGATTATTGGCCTGATTGCGGCATATTTCCAGCTTCTTTTCAATGAGTTTCACCCTATCCCGATCTGGGTGCTCACAGTGCTTTACCATAATACGGATTTCTGATAAGAGATCAAGGAACGGTTACAAAAGATCCTTAAATTGTTATACAGACACTCACTTCTGATGGCATCAATTAGTCCTGGCAGCTTATCCCGTGCGGATCTAAATAGCAAATCTGTCACATAGCTATCAAGGTTCTCCTGTTCCCTGCTGGCAGCATGCAGTACGGCGGCCAAACCAATCTGTGAGGGAGTATGCAGCAGGCACACGTCCGTGTGGAAAGTGGTATTAATAAATGTATCAATATGTGGACGCAATCTCTCCGGATTTGTCATTCGGGCGCGGGTCTGAAATTAGAACGATAGTTAGGATCCGAAGATTACTGGGAGGATCTAATGCCCACCTTTATGTCTATGAGGAAGCCCTCGATGGGCCTGAATGGATTGTGGATGGTGAGGTAGTAGTTAAGTTGGCCAATCAACAGCAACTCATTGGATAGGACAATATCTGCGGCCCTGTTTTTGTCTCCCTTCATGTTGTTCACAAACTGATTGATGGACACGTTGAACTCTTCGACTTTGCAGGCGACAAACGCACAAGTGGCTCTGAAAAGGAATGGAATGGTTACACAAAATATTAAATATAACATATTATATTTATACATAATCTCCTTGGGATGATAGTCCATCGGTGTGTTGTTCAGATAGAACCGCTTGAAATAGTGGAACGCCGTGCCAACCACGCACTTGGGCATGGGCGGCTCGAACCGGCTGCAGAAATCGAACAGATAGACCTCGTACTGCATCAGCAACTGGCGCTCCTCCGAAGGCGTAAGGAAATAGTCCCTGGGGTCAGCGAAGTCCTCTGCTTCCGCTGCATGCTCTTCGACGTACTTCTTGTTCTGCTCAACGCGGAACGCCTTCAGCTGCCCCTCGTTGGCGAACGTCCATGATTTCTTCTGTGAGCTCACAGGATACATTCTATAAGTGCAAAATTATAAATAACAAAAAATTGGTCGGTAAACTTTAAACTGGCCAGATAAAATATTGACCCTTCAAAAATCTCAAAGAGTCGAAATTTGTACCTTAAAAATCCAGTCTTTTGGGCGACAACCGCTGATCTGGGAACACTGTTTTGAAATTGCGCGCGAGTCTACAATCCGCCACTAACCGTCCGCTGTTATTCAATTTTGATTTGAATTAATATTGAATACTAAATAGCAAGTTCATATTAATATATTTTTATGAATAAATATTATCATGTATTTTTAATGTTTTCATTGTTAATCAAATAAATTAGTTTGCATTTTAATTAGTTTTTAAATGCATGTCAAGTTTCTGCACGTTCTGCATTGTTCTGCGTAAAATTTTAAGTCAAACCAAAATTTGTACACGTTAACAGAAATTCTACCTTATCGTATGTAAAAACGGAGTAGAATACCCGTATATAAAGAAACGGAGTAGATTGCCCATTCAAAATCTACTCTCTTATAATCTCTGCATCGAACTGCAACGCCGGCAGAGGCAACTCATGAGAAGAGAAGGCGTGTTGACATAAGCAGCCTTAAAAACAAGCTATACAAAATGTTTAAAAGATAAAATGTTCTTAAAAAAGCTAAGATTACATCAAACTCTCTTGGAAAATAGGCACAATTTCCGCTGCCCGCATGTGTTAGTTGAAAAACGCTAGATCAAGTGGGAAAATAGCTAAATTGGCAACACTGGTGCGAAATTATAATTCGTTCGACCTAAAGACGGCTTTATTTTTGATATGGAAAACGCACGTTATATGAATGTTTTAGATTCCAAACGGACGTTTAAGCTAAGTTCTTTGTTATCGCAGCCCTTGTTTGCAGCTGGGAAAGTTGCATTGTTTTCCGTAACGAGGGTATTCGCATAAAAATAATATATATTTAAGTAATCGTAGTCGTATTTGTATTGTTTTTTTACATTAATTTTTTTAATGTTGTAAAATAACTTTACAAATATTAAATGTTATTCTTTAAATGTTTTTTAATATAATATTAATAAATTCATTTTGCCATTACTCTGTATTCTGGAATTTGCATTGCCTACTTCCTGGCATTCGGGAAAACAAATTTTAAAAATGGCAACTGACATTTTAAAAGGGGTTTATTTATGGGCCCAGTTTACAGCTGACCGTTTGTTGGTCGCGTTTTGGAACGCACGTGTTCTGCATTTTTTAACATTTAAGGTGCCCGCAGCATCAGTCGGCTCCAAATTGAATTAATTTTTGTTTCGCTTTTGTTTTTGTGCTGGGCGGCAAAATTGGGTCACTTGAATCTTTGGACGGGAATCAGCTACATAAATGGCCATACAATTTGTACAGCGCTTAAAAACTGGCGTTAAGATACCCTTAAAATCAAATCAATATGTATTTTTAGCATACTATTTATGCGAAGCAAATATGTTTTATTAATTTTCCTTTGTATTTTCCTTTGTATTTATTTATTTTTAATTTTCTACTTCATTCGATCACAAACGGCTTTACAAGTCTAAGACAACTCCTTAGCTTGAAGAGCATTAAAGTGCCATGCGTATCGAATACTTTGTATGCAGGAGCTGCCTTCTGTAGCAATAAAATTGCAATTAATTTTTATTGACAACTCTGAACTCTTGTTGCAGCGTTTTGTTGCGGATTTTGTTTTTGTGAGATTTCACTGCAGCAAGGTGAAGAGTGTTTTAGTGCCTTGGTGATCTTAAACGGATCTTTAAAGCTGGGTTTGTTCGCATATTAGAAATAATGTGGGGAGAGCTACAAAAAGTTGAGTAAAGCTACAGGAGAAGGCAAGAACTTAATTTTTCAAGTGTTACTTAAGTTACTTACAGTTTTCTTAAAGTTATTTTCGTTTTACACTTTCTTTAAACATTTTTCTAAACCTTTATTTTATTTTCTTTTATAATAATCTATCGTAATAAATGTTGTTCTACTTTAAACCGAAGTTTGCACTTGGTTGGTCTTGTTTTCTTGACCTTTTTCAATCATATTTCTCCCCCCAATTTGCATATTTTATAATCCTTCCCCGAAAATTGCCTCAATTTCGGGGCCAAATCCCTCTTAAAGAGCTAAACTGAGTCAACGAGACGACGACGCCTTCGATTGTTCAATCTGCGGGCTGAAAAGTTTATGCGCGTGCGCGACACACAGACGAAATGACACAAAGACGGACGGCCGGACCGAGTTGGGCTGAGATGGATTGCCGTCGGCGAGACTGACTGAGAGACTGACTGACTGACAGTCGGGTGGCCTTAGCTTATCGTCAGTCTCTAGTTACAGAGATCCAGAAGGAAGCTCTGCTCGGGGCGTACTTAAAATTCAATTGAATCTTGAATTATTGCATTGAATTTCATTGTTTGTAAATGCCCGCCCGCTGTGTCTGTATCGGATTGTAAACTGATTTCATTTTCCCTCCGTGCCATAGATTTATTTATATTTCTCATTTTATTGAATGCTTCAAGTTCGGCCGTCGTAAATCGTCACAAAATATTATGATTATTATTGGTTCAGTTGGGGCTATTGTGTTACCTACATAGGTTGGGTGGTCTTTTGGGGGTGTTCAAGGGATTAAAGACGAAACATAGCTATATCTTTCTTTCGATATCTTTCGATCTCTATCTGCAGACACCAATAAAACTCATTGCGAAAGTGGCGCGTAGTAGTATCTGGCAACAAGCATCTACACCAGTGGCCACTTGTGTCTGTCGCTGTGCATAAATGCATTTTAAAGTCATATTGAGCACGCGAGTCGGTGGGATCTCCGCACCATGTCTCCAGCTCCAGCTCCAGCTCCAGCTCCGATCCCGATCCCGATCCCCGCCAATTTTGGCTTGGACCATTATTTCTGTTTAGCGGCTACCGTTGGCGCGGTTAATTGTGCGTGTGTCGTGCGATTATTCAGCTTTGTATCTCACTTTGTCTGTCGCGCTGCGAACGCTCTCTGGGGGCGTGTTCCGAAAGATACTACTCTCTCGAACACACCGACAGATACTCGGACCTCAGCTCGGACTCGGACTCGTAGACCCATCGAATAGACGTGTGAATTGCCGGGCGAGAGTTTCGCAGCCAATCAAGAGAGTTATGTCTTCGTACATATGCACACTTTGGAGTGTGAGTGATGGCCAAACGTACGCGGAGTGAAGTGTTTAAGGTGCATAAATCAGTGAAGACGGCGAGACAATACTGGTATATGCATATGGGGTCGAGACCATAATGGCTGATGATTTTACTGAAAAAGTACAGCTTTTAAGTGTTGTATATACATATAGTAGTCGGATGGGTGGGCATAAATTAAAACAGATAACCTTAGGCTATAATAAAATGCAATACGAAAGATGTGTATCTATTTTAATAAAACATATTTAACAAATTAGTCAGGGATCTTATAAAAATAATCATTTCTAAATGGATTTCAATAGAATGTGATAATTAACAATTTCCTAATACCAAGATATAGTAAATGTAATTATCAAATTAATAAGTTTATTAAAAACCATAATATTTGGGAGACACACGACTGGAATATTTAGTATATGTTTTGAATTAAGAGAGATAAGAATAAGAGAAAAGTATTTAAAGTATTGTTATTAAGCTATCTTAATTAATAAGTATATACACACATATATTAGAGTATTTCTTGCGCTATTTTTAATGTCATGCATTCTCTGATACAAATCAAGTCCTAAATTACCAGAATGTTGTACTTATAATAAGTTAAAAGCATATTGTTGTTAGTAACCAAGCTCACAGCTCACTAAAGAACACAACAGCCTTATATCGATATACTTACACACACACCCTATCCATGAGCGACTTCATTTCGCGTTCGTTTCCTAAGTCATTTGTTTTGTCTTGTTTTTTCCGTTCAAGTCTCTGCTCTCCCGTTGAGCCGAGATAAACTTGTGTCATCTGTCTGGGCCTGTCATAATTACATTTATATAGTCAACATCTAGGTAGCCTGACATTTGGAAATATGTCAGTCCCCGGACTGTTATGTAATGAATAACGCATTGGCGCTGGCCAGGATTTCGTGCTGGCCACTTGATAGATATACACGTAAACACAGACATTGTGACAGTTGAATCGAAATCACATATATATCGTATATATATCTGTCGATATGTACTCGAACAAATTTCCCGCTGTAAATGGTCAGGAGAAAAGTTTGGTCATGTGTCAATGGTATGAAGTCTCTAGAGGGAGAGAGAGCAAGTTTTATATGGAAAGTTTGTGGATTAAAAATTCAACAGGAAACAAGGATATGCTGCCCCCAAACTTTCAGTTGGCTATTCATCTTCTTTTGTTCATTTCTTCGCCTCTTTTATTGTATTTCTTCATTTACATTTTTATCATTTCTTAAATGCCTAAGGAAATAAATTATTTAAAAATAATAAAACAAACAAAAAGTCAATACAAAAACAACACTAAAATAAAGAGTTCTAAAATTTGACATTAATCACTATTTATATATAAATTAAGAAAACAAGAAAAACGTAAATTCATATCGCACATCAAATGACAATCATTTGTAAATTTTTCTAAATAATTATAATATATAATATAAATATAATAATATATTTTGAAGTGTGTCTATGCTTTCTTAAACCTAATTATTACTTACTTAATGTAATTGAGCTAACATTAAATCTATGAATATGGATATTTTGTACATCATTTCTCTGGCACCAAACTTTGCAATTTCTCTACACTTTTTAAAATATTAATTCTTGGGCTTTAAAACACTTTAGAATGAGATTTAGTAATCATGAAAACAATTACAGAAAGGAAAAGGATCCTAAGAAATTATTTAGAGTCTTTAAAAATGTTTGAAAATATTTATTCGATAAGAAATTGAGATTTAAATATTTTTTTTAAACTGCCTGAATATCGTTATTTATAAAATCAAACCCTTCGACTTTCACGAGTTGTTGGAATATTTTGTACATACCTTAACCTACTCGAAATTGTTTTGGCACTCGAACGAATTCTCTGGCAATCACGAGATGACCTCAGCCCGTCAGGGTCTGTGATCTCACCAGGGTGAGATCGAGGGGCGTGGTCTTGCGCCCAAAGGTCGGGGATTCCCCCATGCAATGGCTCCCGGCGGCGGGTTCACTTATGCTGGGACTATTGGAGCCCCGAGCCACCGGACTGGCAGGATCCGGACGTGATCTAAGCGACAGATCGATAGGCTCCTCCAGCTCCGGACTGCTGGATGAGGGAAACAGCAGCTCCGCCTTGAATTGATCCTTGAAAATGGGCAGCGGCGGAACTCCGGCGGCTAGCAGTACGGGTGGCAGGTGGCTAAATGGGGCAAAGGAGCTGTACAGCGGCTCCGAGTGACTGCGAAAGATCTCGAGCAGCTCCTGGTGTCGCTGACGCTGCAGATCCGCATCCGGTTCGGAGCTGGCGGGAAAGCTGGGATTCCTCAAATCAAACCGGGGATGGTTGCCAGCGTTGGTGCTTGCTGTGGCAATGTGACCACTAAGCACACTGGTGGCTCCATCGTCGTTGGGATCGCCGGCCGACGATGCTCCGGAGTCACTGGGCGTATTGCTGAGGCGGGATTCCAGCTTCAAGTGCCGCTGATGCTGGTGCTGGTGATGATGATGAAACTTGGCCGCCTGCAGGAAGGACGGCGAGGCGGCCCCGACACCCACTCCTGCTCCCACAGCCGCTCCTTCGATCCTCGGGGATGTGGCAGTGGCGGACTTGATGCAGGGATTTGTCTTGTCTTGGTACGTTTGCCGCGCCTGGTTGCTAGCCTGTTGCAGTCGAGCCAGCTGTTCCAGGCTAGCGCTGCTTACCCCTCCGTTTCCACCTCCGCCGCCACCTGACGCGCCTCCCCCTCCTACCACGCCCGCCGTCGTCTGCTGCTCCTGCAGAAGGCAATGGATCTTGAACCAGTTGGACCTTCTTCCGTAGCGGGAACCGCTCTTGGACATCCCCACCAGGAGGCACTTGCGCAGGCGGCAGGCCTTGCAAGCGGTGCGGTTCTTCTTGTTGATCACACAGTCGCCGTTGTGCTTGCATCCTGCTATCGCCGCGATGTTGTTGTAGGTGCGACCGAAGAAGGACTGCAAGGAGGCGGAAAAATAAGTAAGGGTTCGAACTTTTAATTTGATGAATAAATAATAATATTTTATATATGATTTAAAAAGTATTCTTCTTGAAATATTGGATTAAAAATATGTAGTTACATAAATACTTAGACATTAAAACCTCAAAAACATTTCTGAAACGATTTTACGTAGCATAAAATATATTTAGTCTTATAATCAATAAGGTTATTGTTAATAAGGTTGTAAATAAGATCATCTGCAGTGTTTTTAATACAAATATATATAAATATATATCTAAATATCGTTTGCAATTAACATTAGTTTTAGGGAATATTTGTTTAACATCCTTGAACTTCGATTTAACGCCACAGTGCCCGCTTAAAAATAAATTCGTTTTAAAAATACTCTTAAAAGGGATTATAAAGTTAAGTAGATATTTTTAATTACAAGAAGTAAGTAAACATTTAACAGGCTTTAATAGAAGTGTTGACTTATTTAATAAAATTTAATCGCGAAATTAAGCGTAGTTGAATCATTTTCACTTCATTTCAGGGATTAATTATGCATCACTTATTTGCTTATAGTCTTTTTCTCTTCGTTTGCTTTAAGCCCCAACTAGATCCTACTACTTTCTATAAATAAAATCATCGTTTACCATTGTTCTACCTTATTTGCACCTGTCACTCTTTAATTACCAAATGTGCGTTAATAATTCGGACAACTACTTGTAAGGCAGCCCCAGAGCTAGTCATCGGATCAACCGAGAATCGGTTGGAGAGCAGAAGGAAGGCACACAAAACTGTTGAGGAACCATTTACTATATCACAGCTGATATTTCCATTGTCTTGGAGCGATGCCGACTCACGTTCAAGAGCTTGATTTTGAAGTTCAACTTTGAGTGGTGTTTGATGGGTGTCTGCGACTTTTGTTTCCGATTGCGCTGACTCACCTAATATGCATGTAATTTTTATTTGATTGACTGCAGTTTACAATTGTGCGCGCCTTGGGGCTTAGCCTAGCTCTATATATACATATATATAGCTACATATCTGTATGTGCTCTGAATTTCGCAGACATTTTCCCATGCCATTTGAAGGTGAGCCTTCTATTGTGGCCGCTGCGCACACGTATCTACTTAAAGTCAATTAAAAATCGATTAATCTACCGAATTGAAATTTAATTACTGTAATAATGTTTTCGATTTTGCTTTGAGTTAAAAGTAAAAGCCAAAATCCAGATCATATTTTGCACGAGTAAGTATGTGCGAAATTAAATCTCTTTGGTTTCTCACAATTGTCCGGATTAGGTGCCATAAAATATCGATTTGGGTTGAAAACAGTTCCCAGAGTTTTGGTTGTTTACAAAAAAAAAACAACTCACCTTGCAGCCCTCGCATGTGAAAGCCCCGAAATGAAAACCAGCCGCCGGTTCGCCGCACACTTTGCACAGCTGGTTCATCTGTAAAATATAAAAGGTATTTATTAGAAATATTTATAAGAAATTGACTAACATTTCTTTTTATTAAATATAATTAAAATGAACTAAATTTAAGAAACTAAATATAGTTAGAAAAAGGCAAACAACTACTCTTTTTCTTATACTTTAAAGTTAAAACTTAAAGTTTAAAGTATTTCTATGGCTGATCAAATTATTTTAATATTAAGTAGATAACGTGGAAAGTACTTAAGCTAAACTAAATAAAATCATTTTTTTCTTTTATTTAAAATTTAAAGGATGAAATTACGTTAAAAATAAAGTACTACCTTTTTCATAACTTATGTTATTTATTTCCAATAATAACAAGTCTCTTATTTTTTATATTATATTACATTTAAAGCTTTAAATATTTCTATGACAGACTTAATAATTTATAGCATTTATTAGCAATGAAGATATGACCAAAATTAAACACATTAATTTAATGGAATTTCACTTTTATCACTAAAGCAATATTTCTTAGTTTTCTCAACGCTTTTTTTTTGTGGTGGTTATCCCTGGGCTAAACGTGTTGTTGAAAGCCTAATTGAAAAACTCCAACTCTGCGCAACCTCTTCACGATTGTCCTTGTTATTGATGGTGCCTTTTTTCACAGATTATTTTTCTTTTCATTGCCTTTATATTTTCCTCTTGTTGTTGTTGTTCTCGACTTGGCTCAGCTGTGATCGAGAAGACGAGGCCATGGCCACAACAACGTTAAAGCCACGCCAAAAACGCTGCAGAAAACGAAGAAGTAAAAACAACAACATGCATAACCGATGACCCACTGCGTTTCTCTTTATTTTTATTCTTTTTTGTTGTTGTTGCTGTTGTATTCTTTTATTTTTGTTGGAATTCTGTATTTTTGTTGCTGTTGTTATTTCGCTACAGGTCGTGGATAGAAATTGAGGTATGCAGCGGCGACCGGTTTGGGCTTGCACCATCAAAGTTTCGCGGCAATGTCAGAAGACCCTGCACCTCATCTTCCCCTCTCTTTCACTCAACCTCCGCGCCCTCCCGCCACACTCACTCGTTCCCATGGGACGACGGCTTCACGTTCACACATCTAATGCAATGTACTGCCGCAGTGACTTGTTTTGCCTGCCCATTAAGCCTAAGGTCAAGCCAAAAAAAGCTACACCAAAAACAAAACAAAAAAGATACAAAATATATACAAAAATTTTGCGTCAACTATTTAATAAGCATGAAGAATCCGAGGGAGGGATCAATTTTGTCATGGATATACAACATAAATTCTTATACACACATTTGTCTGCTAATAATGCCACGGAGTGTGTGTGTAGTTTTCGCTTCACACATTTGTGAAAATTCGAGGCGTTTGCGAAAAATAACTTGGCACTAATTTTGGCTTTTATTTTGGGGAGGAACATAAATTATGTGTTACTATTAAAGGAGTTTTAGGGGAAGGTCCAAATTTAATCGGTTTTCTTTTTTAAAAAAATATGTATTTAGTATAATAATTATTGTTAATGATTTAAAATTGAAATACAAAGTAAACATAGAAATACTTCAGAAAAAATATTGGTATTATAAAGAAAGGTAAGTTTAAAATGTATATTAAGAGATTAAAATACGCTTTCGATAATATTATTGTAAATAATATACAAAATTATAAAAATAACATCTTATTTAACCTAAAATATAAAAAATTCTATCAAAATGTTAATATATTTTTGCAATACGAATAGAGCACCTTGGCTGACAGTTTTTGTTAGCGTTTTATATCTTTTTAATTTTTATTACAAGTGGCAATAAACTTGAATATGTAGTTACTTCTATTTTATATTCTAAGTCGTAACAATTGGTTTATATCTTTGGCACGACTCAGCCTTAACTGAAGAGACTAATAAAATTTGATGGTTGTTTAATTGTTTAATTTGGTAAAATTACTATTTTTAATAACATATTTATTGAGAAGAAACGACAGAATATTATACACCTAATGATTGTTTATTTAAACTTTAAGAAAAGGTTTAAGCTAGATATTTTTAAACTAAGGACATATTTTTACCTAATAATGGTAGCAAGACAAAACAGGAACATTTCTTAGATAATTGTATATTGTATATTTGTATTTATAAACGTTATTACAATTTTTAATTTGAAACTCTTAGAACAATTTAATTAAATTCAATTGGTAAGTGGTAACATAAAGGTATAAGCAATTGTATAATTATTTAAATAAAGCAAAATATGTTATGAAAGGATATATTTACTTCAGAAAAAATTCCCAAAAATAATTGCATTTGGAAATTTAAATAAAGCCATTGAAATGCAATATTATAAATAGGCAAATACCAAGAAATGCACGTGTTTTCCTATACTTGAGCTCCCTTTTGCAACACCAAAGCTCCCATCATTCTAGAGCCTGGCTGAGTGCTCCGCTGAGGTGTCCGTATCTGAAGATTTCCCGGACCACTAGTGACAGTGGCAGGGAGCTGGTGTACGAAATGCGCCCAGCAGGTGGTGGTGCCACAACGTGATGCTGCTCCTGTGATAATGGCCAAACCGCTCCGCCAAGCGGTTGTGCCGCCGATTCCCGCCGGCTGCCAATACCCGGCACTTTGCATATAAACGCTCGCTAATGGACACCAAAGGTGACAGCAGAGCGTTGCTAAATTGGCAAACATTAAATTTGCACCTTCACAGCGAGCGAGCGCAGTGACCGCGAAACCGTGACAATTTTCGGCACAGCGGTGCGCTTTTCCAGAAAGCGGGAAAATCATCAAGCGAAGCCTGCCTCCCCACCACGAGATCTTCAATCGCTGACAAAAGCACCCAGAGTAGCTCACGGACCCCAAGAACTCGAGGCTCCTGGTGGAACCTATAGTGATAATCTAAAACATATAACCGAAGGGGGAAGTTTTTGACGAAATGGATTTATAAACAATGAGTTGGAGCACAGCCGAAGAAGTCCAAGGCGGTAAAATTTATCCATAATGACACTGAACCGATGGGGGTCAATAAATGCAGTAGGTCTTCGATTAGGAGCAGCTTAACTAGTTCATATTACTATATTCGGAGAGTTTCGCTAACAGTTTTATGCAGAATAATGTTTGCAGTTATTTTACTACTTAATATTACTATATTTGGGGATGTTTATTTAAAATTGATGTGCATATCATAGATTAAAAGCCACATTAAAAGTAAATATATAAGAGATAGTATTTAAATAGATTTGATTTGACTTTTAACTAAGATATAATGTATTGTTATTATTATATATTCTTAATATGAATAACTTAAGCTTAACTTGGCTTATTTAAATGCTTAACTTATGTATAAATTAAATAACTAAAGATAGTTATCATTAAGATTCCATAATAAAATAAATTTCGTCCTAAAGATTTTATATAATTTAAGTTTCTAATCCGATAATAAGCCGTATGTAGACTGAAGAAGACATAAACCATACACAAGTGAAACCTGTTTCGTCTGGGCTTATCTCCCGATATAAACACACAATGTGCTAAATCATTTCGATCCTTTTTAAGAAACCCGAAAGCAATGCAATCGAACGGCACGCTTGAGCGATAAAGTTGCAGATTTCTATCCATCGAAGCAGCCGCCGCCGCCGCCGATCCTTGTGGCCTAATCACGACGCCGACCAAGGCCACCATTCCTCAGAGACTTGTCTAATTCCTGGAGCATCTTCAGCATAGTTAAATGGTAGTCATGAAGAGCAGGACATAATTCCCATACCTCGGAGCTAATTAAAAGTCCCAAAGGCCGAGCCCCTTTCCTGAAAGGTGAATGGTTATCTCTCTACTGCATTTATTTAGTTCGATGGGCAGTTTTGATTGTGGGAAAACAATGAGTGGAAGAGAGTGGTGCAAATTTGACTCTCCTTTCAAATTGAAAACCGAAAAAGCACAGACTGAGTCTCCCCAGTCCCATTGTTCATTTTTGAACAGATCACAACATAGGAACAATCTCGGCTGACGGGCTTATCGATTTAACCAAGATTAATGTTACACATTGAGCGGGTACAAAACAATTAATTAGAAACCCAAACTGCTACAGAAAATACATACTTATTGATCGTAAGCCAAGTGGATGATTGTTCAGATCTAATCTCTGGAAATCTACAAAATGCTGTGTGCCAATCCAAGTTCAACTCGAAGGGGGGACGAGTTCAGAGCGGCTTAGACAATAAGAACCAGATCAGTTGAATGTAGCTACATATATATTCTCAACAAGCTCATCAAGTTGCTGTTGACAGACCGAAGCAGAGGAGCAACAAAAAATCGGGGAAAAAGTGGAAGGATTTCCCTCAATAAGAATAATAAACAAGAGGCCGAAAAAAAAGCGATGTGTCCTTTAAAGCAAACAAAATGATGGACACAATGCCAAATCAGATAAAAGGCAACACACTGAGGGAGAAAAGGTGTTCAAACAAGCAAACCACGATTGTCTCAAATATTTTGAAGCGGCTACAAAATAGAACAAGAATCAAGAACACAGCTCGACGAACCCTGGAGCATTGACACAGTCCGCACACAGCCTAAAAGCCCAAACCCTTCTCCTTCGATCCTCCGATCCTCCGATCTTCTTGATCCTCCGATCTCTCGGCAGACAATTGCCGGTAATATGCTTTATTATTAGCCCTGCAGCCACTGGCGACGGACATTCGCAATATGCAAATCCACTCAGCAGTCACACGCTCTAGTTTGAATTGTCTGCTTCCTCGATCCGCGATCCGCGATCCCTGATCCTCAGCCTCCGCGATCGAGGATCCACGATCCAGTCGAAGCCGCTGGCATTGGCCCTTTTTCTGCTTGATTGCCGACAGCAGTTGGACAATTAAATGTTTGAATATCTCCCCAACAGTGTCCCTATTCCCTATTGTAGTAATTTCTTGACACTTATCGCACAAAAGGCAATAACATTATTAATGAGCATGTCAATGAGCTTCTTTTGTTTTCGCCATACCACTTCTTCTGGCTCTCCTTGGGCGGCGTCCCTAAAGCTAAATATCAACTCTTGGGAATTGGGGCGCTGGGCCTTGATTAAAGAGCGAATTCGGTAAATCCTTTATGCATACTGATAATTTATTTTAATTATTTTAAATATGTTTGTTTAGGCTGATTTATTATGACGGGTTTTTGAGCATCTTTGTGCTTAACAATGAGGTATATAGTCCCCATTTTTAATTGCATTTAATTTGCTTATCTTACATTAAATATTAAATGCACTCTTTCTCTTACTTCTTACTTCTTCTAAAATGGTTATTTCCAGTCTATTAATCACTTTACAAAAAGTCCTTAAAATACCATATTTTGTTTAATGAATTTGTTGATAAAATAAGTGATATTTATTTATTTCCTTCTTTACTTCGTATTTAAATAAGCACATGTATCTAATGACCTTTCTTTCGGCGCCTTTGAAGTTAACTCTATAAGAAGTTATTTATTATTATATAATTGTTCACCTAAAATGGCGTTTAATTTTGGTTCCATAATAATTTCTTGCATATTTAAATTCCTCTTTACATATTTATTTTTATTTTTAACTAAGTTGCTACATTGATTAAATGTTTTATTATCTTAATTCTTTCTAAACACATTTATCTAACACCATTATCTGATCTCCAATCACTGCCTTTGTTAAAGCTGAATTTATGCAAATTATGCAAAATGATTTTAATTCAATGAAATGTTTTATTTATATGCATCACCTATTCCCGCTTTTAAGGCTTTGATTTATCTTTTTAGATTTGTTAATCTGTTCTAGCCGAGATAAATTAATTGAATGTATTAATTTTAGTTTCTTTGTTCTATATTTATTTATTATATATACAAAAGACTATGAGATATTTAACTTACAGTTTCCAAATGATATATTTCCAAAACAGCATAAATTGATGATTAAAGTAAACACTTTTAAATATTTCGTTTCTTATTTGGTTTTTGCTTGCTTCTTTGTTTTATTTATTTTCTTAAAATTCACATATTTAGTTTCCTTAATTGGTTTTTATTATTCCTTGGTAATTTATTTTAAACTTCACACACTTGGCGACTTTTCTGCATGACTATCATTAATCGATCTTATCAGATATTTTCTGGACATGCCACACAATAAATCCGATTTAGCGACGGCTTTCTCAAGCTATTTCGAGGCAGAGTCACGTGGCGGTGAACATCGCGATCGGTCGCATTTATATATTGAGGCTTGCGAATCCGATTTCGACTGCGATTTGCGGCTTGCTATTGGCGATTTCCGAGCGAGAGAGCAGCGTAAGCCTGACTGACGATGCTTGGCAGCGTAGCGTCCATCCGAGACTAAATCGTCATCGTCGTTCTGAGCGCCAAACAGACCCGGACTGACTTGGCCCTGGCCTCAAAGATCATCTCATCCCAGCAGCAGCGGCAACAACATCTACAGCAGCACCGGCAGCAGCAGCAACATCCACAGCAGCAGTAACAGCAGCAGCAACAAGACAACAAAGCGCACGCGTCGCTGCTGTGCAGCTGTGTGCGTTGTAACAGTGGCGGGGCAAGGCGAAACTTAACTGTTAATCAGCCGTCGCGGCGACAGGAATTCCTGTTTGGCGAACAGCTGCTGCTGCTTCAGTTTGCTGCCGCTGCTGCTGCTGCTGCAGCTTCTGGCTTTGAGGCTCTGTTAAGTTGGTTCGATCTGTTAACTGATTTGGCAACAAATTTAGAAAAATATAAATTAAATAACTATGGAAAAGATGAGGCTAGTTAAAATATAGATAAAAATAGTGCAGAACCAAAAATAAATTAAATTATTAAAAACTTTCCTGTAAAGGACATTAATTCAAGATATTAAAGGTTTAAATACAAGAAGTTTAAATACAAAAAAAGTTGTCATTTAATATTTAAAGTATCAATTATAAATAGAATTTTCCCCAAGAGTTTTCCTTGCTTCTGAATGAATAGAAAAGAATTTCTCCAAGTGCACTCTGTTACCGACTTGGCTTGCAACATGTTCGCTGCTTCAGACTCACGCTCTCATGAATCTCAGATCTTCGCTCGCCGCTCGCGCTCTTTCAGCTGAATTGTGGTTGGCTGTTGGTGCCGGCACGATCTGCCAGCGTTTCGTTCGTTTTCATTGAATATTGTCTTGATGCGGTTGGCTGTTGGTTGTTGTTTGTTTTTGTTGTTTTTTTCTTCTTATTTTTTACCCCCATTTGACGCTACACACGGTACTGTTATCACTTGAGTGTGTTGGCAGCGAGTGTGCACGAGTGTTGGGATTTGGTTTTGGCTTTGGCTTTCATTGTGCATGTGCATCCATTTGTATTCGTATTGGACGGGCTGGCTAATGTGGCAAGGAGGTGGGCACTTAATGCCCGGCCGATCAGCGTAAATAAACATTGAGAGAAACCAAAGAAAACATCAACTGATATTTGTTGCTTGTTGCCCGGCAAAATGGTGAAAACAAGTTTGTTGCCTAAGTCTTTTGTATTAGTTTTATGCTCGAACGGATTTTTATCGCGGGTATCTTCTCTCTTTCTTTATTTATTTCGAAGGGAAATAAATTCATTTAGATTGTTTAAAATATGAAAAGATTGAAAATGATTTATTAAAGAAAATACGCCTTTTGTTAAAAATCAGTCATAATTAAGATTTATTACAAAGATTTTCAGACATAATTTAGATTTATTACAATGATTGTCTTACTATTGTTGGGTTTGTTTAAAATCTTCAAATATTCTTTAAATATTGATAAGGACATTATCATACTATGGAAATTTCATCTCTGACTAGAACACAAGTTTGTTGTCTGAGTCTTTTGTTTTTCTTGCTTACTTAAATGCATATTTAGTGGGAATTCTGATGGGTTAATTTTAAGGAACTTAATATATTTATAGAGCTTTCTATAGATAATTTCTTAACTATTTTTATAAATGCTAATCATAATTTTGTTGTAGTCATTTTCCAGATGTAATTTTATTTTAACTCATATATGACTACATATTACTCCCCTTAATGTTTATGAAGTGTAACAGCTTCAAAGACCAGGAAAAAGTAAGGCCAAAGAGTTAATAACTCTTTGTTTAAATTGGATCTTCGCCAGAGGCAATTGCACAGCGATTCCCGTGGCACAATCAACGCGTTTCCATACATCTAATTGAATTCTCCTGTCATAAGCCCGATCAGATGGCTGCCTCCGTGCTCAGATGCCCACTCAAGTGATCCTCAGGCTTTCGGCCAGCTCTTTCTCTGCTCAAGAGCCGCTCTCGCGGCTTCTGTCACTTCGTGATGATGATGATTTCATTTTAATAACACCACTGGAGGGAGGCACGAACAGTGCTGACCGGATCGTTTAATACCCTGCATTCGCCGCGGCCGTGTCAACACCACTTGACGGAGTAACAAGGAAGCGCAACACTCCAAAATGACGTGTAATTTATCACAGCACGAGCAGCATTTAGCCATGAACTGGAACGGCGGCGTAGACTCCAGACTACTGACTCCCCGTCTCAGGCTATGAGTCCATTTGAATCTGGCTAGTTGCTTCCTCTGGCTCCGTCTGTCAGCATCGTTGTCGTCATAATCTGCCAACTAAAGTTGCTGCTGTGTTTTTGCAATTTTCCTTCTATTTTTTTTTTAGTCATATTAACATTTCTTGTGCCGGTAGGCAAATCTCCTATCTTCCCTCCAGCAGGCCTCGAAATTTTTTTAATTAAGTTTAGGCCTTGGCATCGCTCGCATATCTGGCCAGCTCGCGTGCTCATCTCATCCCGGTGATGAGTTGAGGCATTAGCTTTGATGTCTGCTCATATTTATTAGAGCGCAATTTGTGCAAGATAAATTCTAGATTCCACAAGTTTAACATAAAGCAAAGAATTTTAATCGTCAGAGATAGAAAAATGTAAGATTAAATTATGATTAAAATAATTGTGTGTCATTTAATTAAAAACAAAAGAAGAATTTGTAGAAAATATAAGGGATTATTAAGCTCCTGCTTTAATTCTTAACATTTCAAGTTGTAACATATTCATTTAAAGAGTATTAACCAAGCTTTTATTTATTTTAGGTTGCTTAATAGAAAAATGTGTATCAACACGTAACCGAATTACCTGCCTAAATGTATCAATATTACAATTTCACACAGCTCAACTCTTTGCTGTCTTTTTGCCCATTTAAACTATTCAGAGAAAATGTTCGTGCGAGCCAAAGTAAGATTTCCAAACACTTGAACAGGTCTGATCTGTGCACTAACATGGCCAAATACAAATTGTCTATGGCCAAAAAACACAACAAGCCGAAGGAAATCAAAGCGAGACACAAACAAAATAGGCGACAAATCTCCCCGAAGTCGGCTTGGCAGCCTGAAATGCCGCAGAATCGGAGACATTTGGCGACATTCGATCGATGCCAAATCGATCCAGATACAGATACTTTAAATCACAATTTCAATTGAACGAACGCAAGCCAAACACAGAGCCAAAAAAAAAGGAGTACAACAGCAACAACAAAAATCTGAAAAATCGCTCTGCGCACATGTCAAAGGCGGTAGCGAAATCTACAACGCAACAGCAGCAGCTATAACAGCAGCAACTGGCAGCCAGCATTTTATTTCAATTTCAATTGATTGTCGTACAATCGCCATGAATAATTCAATTTTTAGAATTGCCTTGCATGAAGTCGGATAGAGATAGCTGCCAGACAGGCGGGCCGCGAGAGCGAGCAGGATGCAGTGAGGAATACGGAACATGGACATATTTTCACAACTGACTGCCTGTTGTTTTTGTTTCTTTAACTTGTAGTCATTCTGCGTCTTCTTCTTCTATAGTTACCTCTTCCTCAGTGCCCCAGGCCCCCATCCTCCAACCCCCATGTCGCTGTCAATGTTAGAGGCGACGATCTAGCAATAATAGAGAAGATAGGCTACCTATATCACTTTAAAGTATTTTATTAGGTTTTTAAGGAAATATTTTCATTAGAACATCATAATTAAAGGTTATATTTATATTAGTATTTAGTATTTTATTTTAGATAACATTCTATTTTAAAAATAATGCCTACATATTCCCTAAGATTCCAAAGATCCTTTCTTGCATTTAAGGCACTTCAAAAAAACAACGAACAAATGTTTATAAATGAAGGCAGATGCTTAGATTTTTTCCCATTATCCTTTTTTTATTATACAGATAGTAAAGGGTTACGTTAAGCGAAATGCATCAAAACATCATCTTGAACCATTAGCAATGTCGGACACATTAAGCATCCCCTGCAGGAGACAGGACTCTTTCAACTGCCACAGTGTTGCCAGTCAGTCAAGCAGCTTTGATTAATGGGTTTATTATGCAACAATTATGTGTATAAACAGTGAGCATTGAATGCGAATACAAATCGGAGTGAGTGTGCCGAAATGAATTTGGCTTTTGAACGTTTCAAGATCACGGATCATGTCAAATTAATGAACTCGCTACCGGGCTCTTGACTTTGACACTTCATAAAGGTGTCGTCGACGGCGCGGGAAGTATGCTCCTGCGTGTCCTGTCAAGGACAATAACCGGACTGCTAATTTCATTTGCCTTAGTTTTTATGCAAGGACATGTCTTGTCGCAGAAGACATTCCCGGTGCATAAATCACACGGCGATGAATTTGCATAAGTCCCAAGGAAGAAGTCTCGAGTAATTTGTTCTGCTTAAGAGGAAACTAGTTTGCATCCTGTCAGGGGATACCTGAGGGATTGCTTAAGACATTGCTGCTATGTACTATGTATCGATATATTTTGAAAATGTGGTAGTCTTCTAAAATATAAATTATAATAAAAATATTATTATTAATATAAATTCAGGGAGATTTGGGCAATTTTTAATGTAAAGTTTTCCGATATCTTCTTGCTTTGTTCGATATCTTTTTATTATTGTCATAAAAACTTTAATTCAAGGTATTTTTGAATGTTACATATCTGATTTCTCGTTAGATGTTTATCTCCAGGATATTCTGGCATATATTAATGTCCTTGATTATGTTGCCCGTCTAACCGAAAAGCCATCTTCTGAGTTCTCCAAGATGCGCATTTTGCTCCACATTTGCCTTTGTCTGCCGACTGCATTCCATCGCTCATCTGCTTTGTTTCTCCAGTTGGAGCCGCGCCTTTTTGGGGCACATATTTCGCCTGTGATGTCATCTCTTCTCTGCAGCGGCTCGCATAAATCCGTAGCCCAATTTGTTAAGAGCGCGTGCTTCAGCTTCCGTCCGTCGGTCTGAATCTTCCGTCCGTGGCGGCGGCTTTTGCTCAAAAAGAGACTAATAACAATTGTGCGATCCGGTTGGCCTCTCTTTCGCTCTTCTTTTCTGGTTAACAAGAGGATTTGATGGCCTAAACAAAAGAGGAGATACTCTAGGAAATTCAATAGAAATTTAAGTATTTCCTAAATCATGTCTAGAATTGATATTAATATAAATAGTTGAATGCATTCAACTTTAACTACTTAAAAATGTAAGATGCTAGTACGTTTTTGGATTCTGACATCATAAATCTTTATACTTTTCTACTTTTAAAGCTTAGGAATAATCTTAATATTTGGATGTCCTAGTTATCCTAGAAGACCAATAACAAAAATATATTAAAAAGTATTTTAAACCAAAAGAAATAACCCTTAGTTAGGGTATTCCTGAGATTTTTGCATCTCACCCGCCTGGGCCTAAGCAAAAGTGACAAATTGGAGCGTTTTTTTCGGGGCTTCGGTGCTTCAGTTAAAGTTAAAGCCTGGATCTGGGTGCAGGGGTGAGTAACTGGGGAACAGAGACACCTCTCCACACATGTGGAACGACGAGTTTCAGGGCTTGGCCGCAGCGAGCCACATTTAAGTGGATTTCGGAGCATTTTGCGAGAGGCGAGACAAAAACAAAAAAAAAAAAAAATCGGTTTACCCTATAAATCTTTTGGGTGTTGACTTGGTTTTCTTTTCTGACTGGCTTGCCTTTGCCTGGTCTGTATTTTTTTCTGCACGTTTTACGACTGACATTAATTGAATGCGTCTCGAAATTGGGGGAACTTTCCTTTGGGCATAAGGCGCACGCTTCATTTGATTTATTTGCAATGCGTAATCTCCCCGGCCATCCAAAATATTCGGTGAACTTGGCATCGCGTCTCGGATCTCTCGATCCGCGGTGGGAATTAGAGGCTGAGGACGCGGCCTCGCCCCTTTTCGGCTGTGTCGGCTGGAGAACAAAGTGCTGCCGAAATGCCAGAAACAATTGCTTCACATTTTCCAACTTTCTTTCGGTATGCTTAATAGTCCAGAGGAACTAGAGAGCCCAGAGGCCAGAGCCCACGGATCGCTCCTAGAACCAGTCGCAAGATCAAAGCTCGGCGATATAATTGGTCGCCGCCGCTCGTTGACCGCAGAGATCCACATCCACATGCACATCCCAATCCCAATCCCAATCGCAGTCCTCCGCTCCAGCCTGCGCATGCTTAATAATAATTCGTTTTGGCAAACAATGTAAATTCTTCATTAGCTTCCTAATTTGCTTGGGATTCGCTGCGGAGGCACCACCACTCGATCCTCTTTGGCAATTGTTAGCTCTGCGCTCTGCGATCTGGATAAAATGGTATTTTATGAGGAGTCCAGCGAAATTTGTTACATTTTCTTCGGCTATCTGGGCAAGGGATGGCAGCTCTGTCATTTCCATTGGGACATAAATGTTTCTATTTGTGGGCGGTAAGCCAAGAAAAGCTCTATTTATGGTTTACTTTGTTTATGTTGTTTTCATTTTTTTTTTTGTTTTTCTTTTGTGGGAGCACAATTTATGGATACCTTTAAGGAAAGGGGAATTTTCTTAGGGGTTTGCAAAGAGAAGAACAAACTAGATTGTATTTAAGTCTTTGATTTAGTTTTATGCCGAAGAATATTGAATATTTATTAAATTATAATTAAAATGTTACAAGAGAACGGAAAATAGTCCGAAATAAACTCATGAGAAAGCTATACTTAATACATAGTTATTATAACTTATAATTAAAAAGTTTGAAGGTATTAAAAAGAGAACATTACCCTTATGAGAACCTTTATTATATTTTAATTATGATTATTGTATCACATCCAACATTATTCAAGAAAGAAATAAATATAAACAAAAATATATGTAAAATATTAGAGAATACTAATTTAGAAACTATTTTTCAGATTAAATAAACTTTAATTAAAAATTTAATGGCAATAAACCATATTTTTTCCGCAATCTTCCAATCTTGTCTTATTTACATTCTGTAATAATTAATATTATTATTTGTATAAATCCAATTGCCTCTCAACTACTTATGTACATCCTGATAGATTCCGAACTTCTCAATAGACCGCCATTAGACGGTCATTAGACATTCTATCCTGCATATTCGGAACGCTTTTCTCCTCTTGCTGCTTTTCAATCTCGGAGTAATTTTTCACTCCACATGCTGCTACGAAAGCGAGTCGAAGGAATGCCGTTGATTTGCGCTGATTGATCGATTGATTGAGTGATTGACAACGGCGCCAATGAGTGGTCGATCATTTGCTAACTTGGGCAGTTCACGTTTGTTAATTAATTAAATGCCAAAATGCCATAGCCACATCGAAGGCGTCCTCCAGTTATGGCTGACTCAAAGTTGATGATGAGTCAAAAGTTGGTCATAGGGCTTTCCATTTAATTGGTAAATGTTGGGCTTACCTTGCATCCCAGTAACTCTCCAGTGGAGTGCATTACACCAGGAATTTTCGTTGCTCTGCTCTGGTTCGACGACTGTAACTGCGACCATTCTTTACGAGCGGCAATAAATTTAACAATTTGTTTAGTGCAGACACACACTTACACACACCCAGTCTTGTGGCTCACACGGACACGCAAAGTGTCTACGGCTTCTGGCCATATATGGCGAATCCTGGGGCCGCTTTGCAGATGCCAAAAGCAAAGCAATTTGTCGTGCGGTAAACAAAAAGCCAACAACATTCGGGCAGCTGCTTGTCGCCAACTGAATGGGTTAAACTTCCACGGCATCACCACAGAGGAGGGGAGAGGAGTGTGTTAAGGGGCCCAAGGGGGTTCGGATCCCTCCTGGTAGAAAGCAAGAGTTAAACAGTTTTACGAACCACTTCACAATATCGTATTCCCGTCACGCAAACATCTATCGCCTTCAGATTTCGCTGGTCCAAACTCTAAACATGGCCCGACGATAATCGCAGCTGATCGATAGAATTAGTGACTTTCTTTGGATAAACCATCACTTTTCCGCCCCAAAACAACTTTCAACCAGATTGATCTATTGATCTGCAGAGGTGAAAGAAAAGAAAATCAGCTAGCGAGGATTACTGCGATGCTTGTTCATAAAAGGATGTATGTGGTTTTGATTTTCAGACGAATTTGAAGAATGATAGGGAAATAAAGTTTATTATATTCGTTATTAGCCTGTAAATGAATTATTATAATATAAAGAGAAACGTATAAGAGAACAGTATGATAACTTAGAGTAATTTTAAAGAATAAACTTTGATTTTTTAGGTTACATTGGTGACCAAATGTATTATAAACAATGGCGTAATAAAAAAAACGAAGTTCAAATTATCACATTTTCATAGATGTTTTTTGTATATTTCATGTGGCTATACATATCTTAAATTTTAAATAAAATTAGTATAGGGTTTTTATAGTTTTATTAAAAGTTCACTTTGAACTGCATTTCCAATATAAAAAATTAAATAAAGGTTTTAAAAGTGACCTTAAATTTAAGTTTTATAATTTATTATCATAATATCAAATGTAAACCTGAACTTTTCTTCGTTAGCCTCGTTCCCACCTGATTTTCCAGAGGAAAAGCTCTACCAAAGCTAAGGGCGTTTACATGCAAAATAGAATTTGGTGTCAATGCACAAAGACACAACGGCCGCTGAAGACACAGATATGAGAAGAAGCGCTACGGAAGAACCGCTAAAGTGAAAACCTGACGAGACAAAAGACAACAAGCAGAACCAAAAGGTAAATACCGGCGACCAGGCAACAAGTGGATGGCCCATGTCCGATGTCCAATGCCCGATGCCCCCATGCGCTGGCCATTTGGCCCCGGTTCGGACCGCTTTTGGCTTCAATCGGCCTTTACACTTAGGGAAATTTATAGAAATGGAAAATATCAAGCAGTAATTGGGGGGAACTTTGAAGGTGACTTGGAAACATTAGCAGAATATTTTAAAGAAATCTTTAAAGGTATAAATATTTGTAAATATTTGGTCTAATAATTATATTTCTAGGCAGTATTTTATATCAACATTTAATTATTTTATAATATTTATATGACAGAATCTAAAAAAAATCCTTTTTTTTCTCGAAAACTTTACAATTTTCTTTAAGTATCTGCGGCCTCGCTGTCTAAGCCAGTGTCTATGTCTGTGCCTACGTCTCTGGGCTTGTCCATGTCGATGGCAACGTCGTCATCTGCGCTGTGTGTCGGTGCTCCTCCTGCTGCTGCTGCTGCTGCTCCTCCTCCTCCTCCTGCAGCACCGTCACTCGGATCATTCTCCATTCCAGTTGCCGGCTCGTATGCATGCCAGCCATATAATGCAGCTCATCAACAACAAAACGGCGGCGGAGGCAAATGCAACATGTGCTCCGTGCTCCGTGCTCCGTCCACCGAGCTCCTTACTCCGATTGCCCTGCTTCCCCTTCTGGAAGGCTTCTTCTACAGCCATAAACAAATATGAGTGGCTGCCTGGCAGTGTGTGTGTTTGTGCTTCTATCTCTTTGAGCTAGTGTGTGTGCGCCTCCTTCAAGAAGTGTGGGAAAATTTTCGGAATTTCTTTTGCTCTTTTTTGGTTTTTATTTTCTCAGCAAGTTCCCCTTTTTCCCCGAGTTGTGGTACCTCTTGTAAGTGGGAAATATAGAGTATATTATATTGTTGTAACTTTATTATAGAGACAGTATATAAATATATAATATGAGGAACAATTTTATTCTAAGAAAGTTAGCCTATAAATCAAAAAAGCCTTTAAAAACGTTTGTTATAAAAGTAAACAATTAATTTAAACTGAAAAACCAAGTTAATTTGGCACCTATTAAGAACTATTTTAATTCTTAGAGTAGTTAAAGGGAACTCCATAGTCGAGGCAGTTACCTCAGGCTTTCTTTCTAGTTCTCTCCATCCTAGAGCAGGTTGCAATAAAACGAGGGGGCGGCCGAGGGGGGCGTGTCATAGCGGGAGCCTGGGCTCGGCATGCCAACTAGTGAAATTCTTTTTGATAATTTAATTTAAGAAATATTGTATATAGACGCCAACGACCCCGACCCCTTGACCAGACGTAAAGCGGTGGAGGAGGAGGAGAAGGTCGGGGCCGGGCCGGGTGTGTGTATGTACCGAGAATTAGGCTTAGCGAATCTTTAACTCTTTTGGCATTTTCCTGCTATTTTTGTGTGTGCCGAATTCTCAGCCTGGCAACACCAGAGAAAGTTTTTTTGTCGCCGCTGAAAAGAAGCTTAATTGCTCGCCAACAAGATTGATGGAAACTGGTAACAAAAATTTGAATGCTTAGAAATGGCAGGGAGATGTGATTGGGCCTTATTTATGCCGTCTAAAATCATTTGTCTATGCCCTGCAGAATATTTTCAGTTAAGCCTTTTAACATAAAAGCCATCGTATCAAGCGAGAAACCACACATCCCATATCTTGTAATTGAACTCGTATTGGAGGCAGGCATTCAACCATTCCGCGCCACTCATTCCTTTCCACATTGTCATCATCATTTGGCGCACACACATTAACCGATCTCGTTTAGCCACGCATAGTTTAGTTTATGATGTCGATTAGTTGCACTATAAGCAACACCTTTAACTGCCAACAAATTACAACTTTATCATGCCGCAAACGATGGCTGCAGTCTCGGGGCCTCCAGTCTCTGGTCTACAGCCTCCAGCAAACGAACCCGTTCCCATACCATGGCCATCAATTCTGGTCCGATCTGCTTCGAGAGCAGTTCGCATAATTAATGAAGTGCAGGAATGGCCACGGACGTCAGCAGATGCCGATGATGCCGCAAATGAAGCTATTCCACGGGGCCAGAGTGGGCCAGACTTGTGGCCATACGGCGGCGGCGGCTCCTCCATATTTATACAGAGCGAACATGTTAAATAAAAGATAAGCGGCCAAAGAGGCGAGTGTCACGCGTTCCTCCTGACTCCAGCCACCCGCCACCCGTTGCCTCCTGGATCCCATTTCCATTCTCCAGATTTCATAGGACTCCGCCGGGGTGTCGCATCATTTTGCAAGTCTAATCACATAAACTAAAACTGCCGTCATTAGGGAAATGTTGCGACGGCTTCCTTGGATCTTTGAGGATCCGTGGAAGGGAATTTGCCGAAGGAAGTTGCCTCGGGTAATTCTATGGGAGAACAAAAATTATGCTAATGCTGGAACAGGAGATGGGAAATTTGCAGACGATACAGATGCATACAATCAATATACTCAATATACTATAAATAGAAGAAATGAAGGGATAAAATAGCTCGCTAACATTTATTTTGATTAATTGATTACATATTTCAGTAACAAATTATATTTGAGAGTAAAAATCACTTAATTTATCACGGCAAAAATTCTTTGAAAATATTTCCTAATTACTTAATTTGTGTTGCCACCTTTCAATAATATAATTACTTTAAAAACAGAACCTCCTATCCGCCGAGAAAACAAAACAAAAATGCTGTAAAACAGTTCTCGCATCGATATCAGTCCGAGCGACAGTCGAATGTGTCAACACTTAAATTTAGATTATACCATATATGTGTGCACTGACTGATTTTACCATCGGGGTGCTGCAATATTTAATTTTAGACTGGGTCGCCATCGCCGTGGCAGTCCCAAGTCGGTAGCAGTTGCCACTCGCAGCCACAGAGTCAGTCGGTGGCTCTGACTGTGGCTGTGATGATGATCAGAAAGCATTTGCTCGGCCAGCTTGTAATTCAATCTGCTTGCATTCAGACATGTAACAGCAATTTTAAAACAATTTTCAACTTACTGACAGACCGGCTACCGGATTGGCCTGGCCCCAACCAACTCCATCTCCATCGCCATCGCCAGCTTGTGAGCCCGGGGCTGGGGCTCGGCTTTATCCGCTGTCTGGGTATCAGAATCGGAGCTAGCAACGGCAACGCTTTTTGAGTGACTTTGGTACCAATCTGTCCATCATCATTACCATCAAGTGTAACATTTGTGACGACAGCCAGCGGCGATCCGAGAGCCCCGGGCTGGGACTCAGGTGCTGTGTGTGTGTGGACGATGCTGATGCTGATGCCGCTGCCGATGCTGAATCTGATACTGATGATGACGACGCCGATGACGATGAGGTTCCCCCCGGATTTTAGTCACTGATGCTGCTGCTGCTGCTGGTGGCAGGCCGAAAGCGCAGCGAAGCTGCTACAGCGTGCTGTGAATGCCTGTGCAATTACTTTGTAATTTAAGTTATTGATTGCCGGGCTCCTCCACTCCACCGCTCCTCCATTCCCTGGAATGATCCTCTCTCTCTTTGCCCGGGTCCTAAATCTCTTAGATAATCTTAGAGCGGCACCGTTACAGGCAGCACCCAATGTTGCTTTGTTCTTCGTTGCCCTTTGGCAAGGTAAATGGGTCGAAGGGGTATATTAGTTTGATGATTATAAATTTATTTGGTTCTTTTACATATTAAAATAATTAAATTTTCAATAAGAGTAATGTTTACTTATACAGTTTTTATTGTTATAATCTATTTACAGATTTATTGGTTGGGTAACTTCTTCAGTTACTTGTTAATAAAGCATTTCCTCCTCACATCTCCCAGGCATACACTATTTATTTATATTCTATATTTATAACAATACAAATCATTTCCAAATTATATTTAATTCTTAAGCATTATAATCTTTAAAATCTTATACTATCTTAAGTGATAATAAATTAATTTTATTTATAGACAACAATGTATTTATAAGTTATGTACATTTATTTAATATTAAGATAGACATATTATTTCTTTATTTTAATATATTTTATTTTAAAAATTCAATCAGGAAATCATCCTTCTAGTCGTCGCATATAACCAGGAGTTTCTTCTTTTTTTTTTAATAGATTATGCGTTTACCTTAGAATTTATACAGTGGAGATGGCTGGAGAGCATCGGGACTGGGTTATTCCGGCATATTTCATGTTTGGATTAGCTGCCAGTCAGCAGGCCCATCGAGTTCCCCATTGATTCGATTTATGGCGAAATTCAATTTAGATTTTTGTAATCATTTAGTTGTTGTACGGTTTTTGTAGATGCATCTCAGAGAGAAGGATTGCCTGGCTCGCTGGGCTTTGATTTCATTAAAAAACTCCTCGTTTTTTTGTTTGTCATTGTCGCATTGCTGTGAGATGTTGGGCCTGTTGGTTGGTTGAGATCGAGACATAGACACTATCTTATAATTGCAGCAGGAGCGACATTTTTTCTGTGTGTTTTTTTGTATCCCACTTTTTACAGCACTCAAAACTGTCATAATTTATTATTGTTGTTGTGGCTGCTATTGACCGTTCCTGTGTTTTGTTTCGAGTTGACAACGGCCCGAGATTGATGTATTGATTGTTGTCAGTTTGTAATGCTGACATTTATGACAGTAATTTGTTTTCACAATTTGTTAGCCACTCCAGAGGCTCCACACACAAACACACACATTGGATCGGGTAGCTGGTATATAGGTTGGAATGGCTGATATTCAGTGCCCCCTCAGAGAGGGGGATAAAAAGTCATCAACACTTGTTTAGAGACTCCCTCCATTTTGCGGAGGGGACTACTAATTAGTATTTGAGGACTGCACCATCATATTTCACAGCAATCGTGGGGAAACCCTTTTATGGCCAGGTGGCACTGGCTTTTACTACGTGCCACAGATGCGGCTCGAGGTTGATAGCTCGTTTTGGAGTCCTTCGGTTCGAGTTTGTATCGAAATGAAAGGCCTTGGCACTTTGATGTTTCAGCGTCGATTTGATTGCCTACTTATATGCGGAGTATGCATTTCACTTTGTTCTCCCACCGACTTTCCCCCATCGGAGGAGTTCAGTTCGACGAGTTCGAGTCCAGTTTCGACCAGAGGCAGTTGGGACTGACTAACAAAGAAATCAAAGACAGTCTGCAGAAATAAATCACAATTCGAACCAAATCAGTAGAAAATCCCGGTCCATAATCGGTCAAGTGTTTGTCTATGAGTGCCTCACTAATTTGGTCATTAATTGGCATCGGCTATATGGATGGGCTTCAGCATTGGGGCACACAAATGCCTGCTGTACGTATATACATATGTATAATTCTCCACTGGTGCGCCAGTGATGATCGATTTTATTTGGGAGGCTCACATATTTCATATTTCATAATTTAATGTGTAAATATATAAAATAAATAAATATTTTAAAATTGTAAGTGTAGAAAAATTCGTAGGTTTACTGTAATTACTAGGGATGGGAAAAAATACTAATATATCGATAATGTATCAACATTTAAAGGGAAGATATAAGATATATAAATACATTTTTTATTTTAGAGCAATTTCCATTATCAAAGGTCATATAAATTAAATAACATTTTACGGATACTTTTTCCTATAATATAGATATTTTAACGATAAGTTCTATATACTTCGATATTTTAAATACTCGCATTTCATATAATTTCGATAAATATCTTTAACATTTACTGTTAATTTTTTTCTGGGAATGAAACGTATACGTAATATAAAATTTTTTAGTTATCTACAACAAATAACAAAACTTTAATAAATTAAGGCCTTTAAAATATGATAATAAATTACGTATACGTAATGTGAGGTCTGATGTGTTTTCCGCAAAAGCTACTGACTTTTTGGCTTATAAATAATTGCGGGGTTCATCACTGTGACACAATCACACTTTAGCTATAATCATCTGGGAGGCAGCACAGCAGCTCTGAAGTGTGTGTGTGTCATGCCCAAATTCTCGAAACACCCAAAAGGCATAACTTGAGCTCATAAATAACAAAAATTGCTAACGACAAACGACGTTGATATTTAATAATAATAATAATAAATGTGCCAAAACAAGACAGGCAGCTGGCCGCTGGAGGAGGCCGACGAAGGCCGGCGGTGGCTAGAAAAAGTGGCCACTGTCCTGGTGAGGAGATGCCACAGCTAAAGAAGCAATTCCCGCAATCACAACTCGAGCAGAGTGCAAAGAAGAAAGTAGGAGTTCGGCGAGTGCGAGTGCGATTTGGTCATGCGATGGTGTTTTCCTACGCAGCTGGAAGCCATTTTCAGCGAGAGCCCGCCAGATGATCGATGATCGATGATACCCAGGTCGCCTCCACCTTCGCCTCCGTTCATAGACTGGACTGGCCTGGCCTGGCCTGTCCTGTCCTGGTCTTGGCCTGCGGAGCGGCCTGCCTTTTGAAATGGATTCAGCCAGAGCAAGCGCCTTGGGGCATCGTTTTTAGTTTTGGTTATCGCCTTACCAGTAGCAACCCAGCAGCAGTAGCGATCAGCCGGGAGAGCAGGCTCCTCATGTATCTGGGATCTGGTGTATCCGATGTATCTGGTGTATCTGGGATCTGGGAAGCAACAACAAGTTCATTTCGTTTTTGGTAAATTACTCTGCTCTCGCGTCTCCAGGTGATGTCTGTATTCGACAATCTAGATCAGCACAACAGTTTACGACAGTTTTATGACACGTTTAGTCGGCGTTCGCGTTATCAATTACAAGAACTGTCAGCTGCAAAAGGAGTTCGTTGGCCAAACACGAACGATAATGATATCGTTGGGCAGCTAGGGTATGGCACATTAGGGATTATAAATATAATGATGGAGAATGATGGAAGATAGTATCTGGCATTTATAGCTTACAAGCCGTTCTTGAACTTTGAAGTTGCCGTAAGGTTGAAGTAGGAAAAAACCTAGAGAAATGAAGGAAATTAATAAAAGTGTATATTGTAAATGTGAGCTTCAAATACTCTATCTTTAAACATGTATACTTAAAGACTTTATGTTTCTTTAGGTTATTTTTTTTAAGAACTTTTCTGGCTGCACAAATTTTCTACCAAAGGGTTAACGGTCTGCCAGAGGATCAGCTCATTCCAAAGCCGACTGCCTACTTAGACGTGAAAATGCTGTTCAGCAAATAAATATAAAGGCGAACAGAGACAGCGAGAGGAAGCGAGGCACAAAATTAAATTAATCCTCGCCAAGTTAGCAGATGATGAGTGGCATGCAAAATGCCAGACGGATTTATGAGAACGGACAGATTTGGAGCAGTGAAGTGGGGAATCCAAACGATGTTACGCATTAGACAAACAACAAGCAGTCGGACGAGTCTCTCAGTCTCAGTCTCAAATCCCAGTCCGAGTCCGAAATTAAGCCGTATGCTGATTTCATTTTAATTACGGAGCATCTCCTCTGCGGAGAGACGGCAATCAGGCATGGCAAAGCTGGATCAGCTTAGAGCGACAAGTGCGTAATGCACATGCAATTACAAATTCCCAGCAGCAGCCCCAGTGCCTGACTCTCCTAACACGAGTCCCATGCCCCAGTGTGTGTGTAATTGCAGTGCATCCCGAGGATCGGCTTGATCTCTGGAGCTTCAGAGCTCTGCATTTCTGAGCTCAACTTGTCAACCCAAATAGATGGAAACGAAACGAAAAGAGTGCTTGGCTGGACGATCAAAATCAAGTCAATGCCGCTGGCAAAATAAATTTCAGGTGAGAAGATTACACCGGAATATGGACATTTTTTTGCAGGTGAGCTCTTTGTTAAAATTTTGTGTCTTTACAGTTTTAATTTAAGTTAAGTTTCAAGGATATAAAGTATTATAGTTTTATATATTTTAAGACACAAGTATGTTTATTAATAAAACATTTAATTTCAAGATTATAATACAGTTAAACGTAATATTTTATTGAGAACAAGTATTTTATAGATAAAAACATATTTCTATTTTTAATAATATATTTATAAGTTTTTAATGTCCAAAGGTTGATTATAATGTGACTATCGAAGTGTTTCCTAAGGTACATATGTATTTATTTGTAAGAATTTTGTAAGAATATTGACGTTCTTTATTATGCCACTGTATATTAATAAGTAAGATTGTTTATATAAAAATATCATTGACAATGTAACTATTTAAACCTTATACTACTTTAAATGTATTCCTCAACCGTCCCTCGTTCAAGCACACTCCGCCAAATGTTTCTCTTTCTGCATCGTGATCACCTGAAAAGGGTCTCATTTTCCATGGGGTTGACCGTCATCCGTCAAAGTTTTCTCGTTCGTACGGGTATTTTGTGGTGCTAATGTGTCGAGCCAGAGTGCCAACAGCCATAACTCATTTGGCTTTAAACGGCTGCCTAAAAAGGCATTTATTGTTGGCTGCCCTGAACGTGCGAACTGAACCACAAAACTGCTGCAAATTTTCAGCAAACATAACATGTATGTATTTTCATATACTCGTAGATATATATTTTTTCCCGCCGCCGAAAAGCAAAACCAAAACTGAAACCAAGTCACGCGTTGCAACGTTGAATGCAACAGGAAACGGAGTATCAACCTATGACGGGTTGCCCGCAGCGTCTCCACGAGTTGGTTACAATGGAGATGGCAGTGGAAATGGAAATGGAAATGGACCCATGCGGATTGCAGGCGAAAGTTTTTTTCGTTACATATTGCTGGAAAAAGAAGTAAACCAAAAAAAATATGTATGTTGGCTCAGAGGACCCTCTCATTGAAGGCAGCGACATTGACAAATGCATGCGGCAAACGCAATGTGGCAGTCGCTGCAGACGTGCCAACGCATGGACCAATCCACAAAACGAATTTATTTGCCAATATATATATTAGGGTTTTAGTTCTAAATAAGAGGGAATTTCATTGAATATGGGTAAAGCAATTAAATGCTTTTTAATAAAGGAAAATATTGTTTAAGGAATTATAAATTCAGTAACTCTAGCTCAAGCGAGAAATTCGTTTTTCTTTAATACTTAACATGGGTTTCTATCATATATATTATATTTAAATGAATAAAGCAATAATATATATCTACTGAAATAAACATAAGACTTCGACAGTGCAATAAATTGTAATTAGTAAGAATAATTTATTAAGGCAGTAACCTTTAAAATGTAAAATATACTCATGAGGTTATGGAAATAAGTCTCATTACTCACATAACTCGATCTTTATATTAAGAATTATAGCAATATTAAGAAAAAATAATAACTAGACATTTAGTAATTTATGATTTGATAGAAATATATTTCAAAATAAAGGATAACAAATAATAAGAACATTGCCCAACGGTTCTTGTAAAAGAAAAATACTTCTTCTAAAACTAATGATAACAATTATAAAACAATATGTCTTTAACTTGTTTGAGCTTCAATGTTATATTCATTTTATATCCATTTTTAACTTATAATTGAAATAATTAATCCCAGCCGATTGCCAGTACCAATTGAGGACATTAAATGAACTTTAGGAACTGGAACACCTAGACCATTCGCTTTGGAAGTGAACTGCGCTCTCGGCGATCTTCATCGTGGCTTCTTTATACGGCTAACTTGGCTATGAAATTATGGCACCGTGTCGCCATATTCGGTTGTCGGTGTTTCGTTATTATTGAGTGGCGACATAAATTAAGGCATGATTTATTGCCGAGTAGGTGGAATGGACCATAAACTCCTTGACAAGTCAACAGTAGGCAGCACAGTAGCCACTCTCGCAAAGGTTTCTCAACCGACTGTGAAAAACTAACCAAATGTAAACGAAGCGGATAAATGACTGCCACATTAATTGAAAGTTCAGTAAAAAATAAAGAAAAGTAAAGGCTGGCCAAAGAAGAGGAATAATGCTGAGAAGGAGAGGGAAATTTAGCTCTAATCCCGCCGTGAATAATCCCATGGCGAGAGCTCAGCTGCCACGCTGCGGGCAATAATAAATTTCACCTTGTAAGTGTAACAATTTGTATGTTAAACGCGCCCAGCAAGGAGCAACAAAAAAACAAAAAAATATATAGCAAAAATAAAGCAAGGCTAAGCGAAGCCCCAGGAGTGGACGAGGATCGCTGGCCGGGGTCCCACAAGGCTGCAGGAGAGCAGATCTCAGCCGGAGACTCCTCGACTGCCCCCAGGGGAGTAGTCGTCGTCGCAGTCGTGTGATGTCCCCCAGCCTCGCTGCTACCAGGCGGCAGTTGCATTTGAAAAAGAATAGACAATTGTTTGGACCGCATAACAAGTTGAAGGCGAAGGCGACTAGCCAGAAGATCTAAGGACCAGGAGATACTCTCGCACGCTGGCGAGGCTGCCAACTTGCATCGGAGAACAGTGGTAGGGGAGGTACAAGAATATCTATAGAAAACTATAAAGAAAAAATATACTTTTTTACATTTTGGCAATAAACAACAATTTTATTAATTACTAAAACAGATTAACACGTAAGGCATTTTTGAAACGAATTATTCAATTAATAAATATTTTACTGCGTTTTCAACCGAATGTATTAAATAAAAAATTGTGCTTTTAAAAGGTGCTTTAAAAATTACCAAATTAAATGTTACGACCTTAAATTGCTAAATTTAACACTTTAAGTATATATACATAGAAACTATATAAATACATTAATAAATACATGTAGAAATAATATTATCAAAACATAATTACGTTTTAATAAAACAATAAATGATTTACCATTTTTAATTTGCAGAATTTAAAAGTACTTTTTCCTGAATATTTCTTCAATTCTCTAAAATTAATATAAGTTTAAATTGTCATTAATTTTAAGCAGTAATTTATTTCTCAAAAAGAGGAAGTTTCCTTTAATTAGGACCTTAATCCTACAAAATAACTACATTGTTTTTCTACGAGATACAATATGTGTAATAGTTTTTACAGGCTTGGTTCATTAGTAGAGCTACCCAGAAAAATGTTTCTATACATGTTATAGATATAATAAAAATAAATCCAGGCAAATGTGGTGTTTTCCGATTTAAAGTGTACGTAGAATCTTTTATTTCGGAACATTGTTCCATCTATATTCAATTTTTCATGTTATAAACGGTCTGAATAGCTTCCAGTTTGTGCCAGTCCGGGCACCACTGTTCTTGGGCAAACAATATAATAATGCCAACCGTAACCGAACAGAGTCGGGGAACGAAAATAGATTTGTATCGAGTGGCGGCTCCTCTGAAGCGCGCCTTGCGATTTGCAAATATTTTGTCATTGTGTGGCGAGATTTATGGAGTGGAGTGGAGTCGGAGGCAGCGTCAGTTTGGAGTAGCAACCGAGTGGCGGCCTGAGGAAAATGCCTTTGCCCGCGCGACTCCGGCTGCAGCTCCTTCCACTACTCTGGACTCTCGACTGGAGTCGCCGAGTGTCAGCGCCCGACTATGTGACACAATTCTCACTCACCTGACACGGGGCAGTGCAGCGGTTCTGGCGGCGGCGGGAGGAAGCAGTCAGTGGAGCCGGTGCCGAGCTCCCAGCATGTGCAATGTGTCACGGGGGCAGCACGCTCAGCAGACTCGGTTTCATGCCCAGCACACTGTGTCCCAGGCTCCCAAAAACATTCCTCGTCATCCGAGTTTTTTCCGGTCACAATTCCCAGCCGATCATCAGCTGCGCATGCTAATAGAAAAACGCTAAAGATTTCGTTCAAGGATGGGAAGACCAAAGCTTTGGCAATACATTAAATGAAACTAGCATTTATTTTGTAGGAATAATCCTTGAAAGTAGTGAAACAAATCTCACTATATTTATATAAATAAGACTTCTTTTCATGCCCAATTTATTTTCCTAAAAAAATACAATCAAAACTTTTAATTATAGTTTTCCTAGCACTATCACTTCTATAAGTCATGTTCCTTATAAAGCAATCCCTTAAAATTCCCCACTAAACATTAAATAAAAAATGCTAAATATTTATTTTTCTCAACCAAAAAATACTATAAAGAAAACACCGAGCCTTATGATTTTCATATATCAACGGCCTTTAAAAGTCGTCTTCGAATCATTGCCGAAACTTTTCAATTACAATTTGATTTGCTGCCGTTCGCGGCAGCTTGGCTCGGTTCGATTTGGTATGCTCAACTTAGAGTCAACAATTAGTCAACAACTAAACACCTTTCACACCTCGCCGGCGAGGCACACAGCTGTACATGGGCTAGGGGCAGAAGCAGGAGCAGGGGCCGGGGCAGTCTGCGTCTCATTCGCATCCTCGACGTCAGACATCCAATATCACTCAGTCACAATCACGATCGCAGAGCGGAGCGCAAGTGAACTTCGGTGGCATTTAATGGCCAAACGAGAATCGGTCTGAGACCAAGACCAGAGGCAACTGTTGCTGCCACACAGTTACCATCGCACAAAGCTGCACAGTGGGCTAACAATAACGGCCAAGACGCGAGGGGGGGGGGGATAGATGCTGCTGGGAGAGCAAGTGAGAGGGCCAAAAGATTTGAGCCTTAGATCAAAGCCAAATGCACCGCCACTTGCTGTTAACTCGATGGCGCTCCAAGGTACACGAGCTTGGGGATGGATACATTTTTTGGACCTCTGTCTAGGCCATCCCAGAGGCTCGGGCAATTCTCATTTGATTCCATTTATTTTTTGTTGATTTTTTTTGTGCTGCTAAGATGGTGGGGTATATTGATGATTACAAGGGGTATGGTGTACACGAAGGAAGTCTAAACTATATTAAAATGTGACTTTGAAAACTACATTTACATTTAAATTAAATTTTATATTATAAAAATGTAATAGGGGATTGTCAATTGAAGCTAACATATCAGAACCTTGATATATATAATCTTTTCAGGCTTTACTTATTCAATAAGAATATTTATAAACCTTTAATTTAAGTGTGAGAGCTCTAAGATCTTTTATTTTTCTTGAGAAATACTTTAAAATTATCATAAAAAATTATTGAAAGCATAAAGTGAGAGAAATGTCTGTTAAGATCAACAGTTTGTATTATTTTTGAAAGTAAAAGGTAACTCTTAGTCTAAATGCTATCCTGTTGCCTTCTTTCCCGTATTTTTCCGATCCGTTTCTGCCGTTTCGACTGTTTGCCTTGCTTTCAAAGTGTGCAAATGTTCGCGTCAGGCAATTTGCTGACGCGTTTGTTGTAATTAAATCGATGGCGATGCCGTCTCAGGATGGAGAGGTACACGATACACGGCATCGATTTGATCGGCAGTCGGTTGTGGCTTTAACTTTGGCCGGGATAGCAACTGCAACTGCAACGGCGATTGCGATTGCGCGGCGGCTGTGTGTCCATTCATTGTGCACATGAATCTCCAGCTGTCCAAGCTCTGGGGCGGTCCATCGGCCCGCGTCCAGCTAATCTGTTGGGACTCAATGCATTCGATCGTCTCGCTGGCTTGTTACTCTTGCATACAAATGACACAAATGCCTCGGCCCCGGCCTGGGCACCGGGACGACGTTTCTTTTTGTTTCGATCTCGCTTGGATCTCGCTGGATCTCTTGTATTTCTAATGCCGTCACAGGCAATCAGATTCGTTCGTTGGTCGCCGATCTTCTCCATGGTTGACTTTGCCAGCCAGCCTCCTGGCTGAGATTTCACCTCGACGCTAATGGCGACAAACTGCCGTGGAGCGCAAAATTGTGGTCATGTGCCTTTAATTTGATGCTGCCACTGCCACTGCTGCCACTGTGCTGCCAGCTCCTCCTTCTGTTGCTAAACAATTTATCCATTTAACCATTTTGCTTGGGTCGCGATGATCGTGATGATCTACATGCTAATCAAATCAAATCACAACAAATCAACTCGCCAATTACTCAACCGAACACCATTCGGTATCGGACTAAATAACAAATGACTTAGGCGACAAACTCGATGCCTGCTTCACACTCCACCGCTTGGACACACACACATACACACACTCGCACTGGAGCCAGAGCGAGATGTCGAGAGCGACTGTGGGCGGCCGTGTAAAGAGTGGATAAGTAATGGCCATCGAGCCGGTCATTTGTCTTCATTGGTGGCACCTGGCGGAGGCGAAAGAAAGCTTAACACCTGCTTTGGGGGCCACTTAATGGCCATTGGGTTTGTGATTGGTTAATCTGATATAATTCAAATTGAAATGTTTGCAGAGGTGACTAGTGTGTGAGATTGAGGAGATGTGAGCAACATGTGGGGGTTAGTTAGACGAAGAAAAGTAAACTTCTTGAGGGTTTTTAAATAATTTAAATCCAGATGCGAAAGAAAAAAAAGGAAACGAAGAATTCACTAGATTTTAAATCCCCTTAAAGAAGAATCTACTATAGCTTTTAAACCACTTACAGACGAATCCACCAAAGATTGGAGATCCCTTAAAAGGGTGTTAAAAACTGGACTAATGTTGGTACTTTTTATTTATTCTTTTACACACATTTTTAAGGGATTATAAAAGCTCTATGACTTTTAGGTACTCCGGTAATATCTATTTTTATTACCTTTGTAATTATAAGTAGTTAAATTCGCTTTCTTAGGTATAATTTTACCAGTCCTGCTTATTTTCCGCAAAGGTAAATGCCCTTGAACTCGCACTTTCAATACTTCCCTTTATTTCGGCTCCATTTTGGTGTCATTAATTAATTCTATACTTAAAGCTAATCAATTACAGACTCCTTAGAGTTTGATTTCCCCCAAAAAAGTACACAATTGGAGTGCAAAGTGATTGTTGCTGCTGTGACATTTAGTTCAGGTGATTGCTGATTGGTGATTAACCAACGGAAATATGCCTTGCCAAGCAAATTAAAATATTAAACTCGATTTAGTATGCAAATGCTACCGAGTTTAGCCTTCAACTGTAGCATTTTTAATTTCCATTATTCAGCGTCGTAATGAAACCCATTTAAAAGATCATTTGGCAAATGCCAAAAGCTAAACTGATCATTGCGATCGCGCACTCTATACTATAGTCAGAAATATAAAGAAGCATGGCCAATCGGCGGGCCAACAACGCCTGGCAAAACATGTCATAACAAATTTATTGCTAAATAATGAACTTTATATTGTATTGGCAATGAGTTACGCGTAGCAAAAGGGAACGATATGCTGTCTACATATATCCACAAGTGAGAGCGCAGCAGAGCCAATCGGTTGGTGGTGGTGATTGGCAATTGTTGAAAACGGCATTCAGCAAGAGTCAGAAACGAAATCAGAGGAAAGAAATAGTCGCACTCGTCGTGGGTAATTTATGAGTTTATTTTTTTCTCTTCTACTTTTGCAGGCAACACAGAAGGTCTTTTGTGATCGAGATCGAAGTCATTCAGTTGCGCGCCCGAGAAGAGGCATTAATCAATAAATTTGTTTGCCTGCCAAGCGATGACATACCGCACAGTCAACCCTCGATGTCGGGGTCGCTCGAGCATTGTCAGCAGCTCAACAAAGGGACAATGTTTCCCTATAAACACTATAAATATTGTTGCTCAACGGCAGATATCGGTAGATCGTGCTCGTTTTAGCGCCCTCATTGTTGTGACAACTTCACAGGCGAGTCTATGGAGCGGGTGTTCACTTGGATCCTTACAGGACAGCTGCTCAAGTGTCCTTTGTCCCGGATATCGATGTTAATAGGTGTTGCCGTTAGCTGTTAAAGTATCTATAGCACACAGTTACTCCCCAATTCATGCCACATTGAACAGCATCCGAAATTGTGCATTGATTCGAAAGCTAACCGCCGCCTTAATGGCTGCAAATAAAGCATTATTCCGTTAATGTTTGGCAACACCTCCTTTTAGTTGTGCATATAACATCGATAGTAGTTTCCTTGTGGCATTCTAAATGGTTAAACGTGTTCCTTTAGGGGTTCGAATTATAGAAATTACGAATGTTGAAATCGCCTAATTTTATTTTACAGCTTGATTATTATTAAAAATGTATCATAGCTCTTGGGAATAAAAATATAATTGTTTACATCGGCAAAACCATCCCTTAGCTTATTATTTTTTATATACTTTGGCTTAAGGATTGGTAATATCTAAAAAAAAAACCAATTAACATCAAATTATCAATGATGAGAGCTACTCAGAAACGTAAATTATTTAACAGAAAGTAAATGTTATTAAATACTAACCTACATTAAATCTAAGAGCAACAATTTGAAAATAGCTTTCAGTTAATTTAATTTAAAAAAAGCTATCTTAAGTAAGCTGAGAACACAGAAATATTTGTATTTATTTAGTATGCCTTTTAAATACATATGTTTCTATTTATATAGTAAGTGAGTGGTAAAACCATTTAACATTAAACTATTTCTATAGTAAGTATGTTTCACTTCTTTAACCTTAAAAATATTATTAAACTTAATTGAAAGAAAGAATCAAGTATAAAATCATAAAGGATCCACAACAAGGGCATTTCAAGGAATAAATGTGATATATATATTCAACTTTCAATAGCCTGATTTTGCTTCAATTTTTATCTGAAACAATCACTGCCCCCGACACCCCCGTCGGCGATCAACAATTGCTGCCGAACAACAGCCAAAGGAAACAAAGAAAAATCAAGAAAAAATGGAAATTCCCGTGGCCATGCCGCATCGTACGCAGGCGCATGCCACAGATACCTCGGATGCCGGAGATCCATGAAGCAATGAGGGCAGTAGGGGCAGTAGGAAGACTCCTACTCCGACTCCCAATCCAACTGCGACTGCGACTCCGACTAAGTGTGAAGCGCATGCGCAAATGCGCGATAAGAGAGTGTGGCCTTTGTGGCTGCTCTTGGCTGTTGGCCAAAGACAAAGCGAATTGAGTGGCAGTCCAGTTCAGTTTCAGAAATGGTAACAAACGATTACATCAATTTATGCGCGCCAACACTATAAAGTAATTTTCAGCTGAAAATAGTCATGGCACGGAGGTTCGGGGGAGGAAGAGACACGACGACATATGGAGCTGTCGATGAGCGAGTTTTTCCACTAGGCCTTTGGCAATAAGAGCCGGGATTGAGAAGGAGAAGTCATCGAAGTTGTTCTTTAAAGCTATATATCTTCTAGCATATAAAATAGGTTCTTTTCTATATGAATTTGGTATTAAATCCCTCTTGACGAGTGCTTGTCGTAATTGCGGCTGATAGGCGGCAATGGTAATGCGGATGCATGTATTAATTAAGTGGCCGCTTGGCTTTTGGGCAATAACTCAGCTTGTTTGGCGGCAAAACACAAAACATGCACAGCAGCGGCCACGTTCACCTTTGGCAACATGTTGCCAATATATATATATACATATATCTGTATATATCTGTATCTGTATCCGTACGCGATGTAGCGGCTACCTGAACATGCAACTTGCTACTTGGCAACCAGCAACTGCAACTTGCAACCAAATCAGATAAACAAGCTGCGCAATTGCAACAAGCGTAGTTTGCACTAATAACAACTCAATAAATAATAAAAGCAACATTCTCAATCGACGGAAAAAGTCGGCGGCCAGCAGCAACAATAAACATGCGCATCTTTATTTTATTTACTTTTTACGCCTTATTTGCCTGAGCAAATTTTCATTATTTCCATCTTTCCATCCAGCGACACAGCAGCTTCCCACAGCAGCAGGCCGCCGCCAGTCGGCGTCAGAAGCTGGAAAAAGCACCGATCTCGTTTCCTTTCCCACCATCCCGCCCCGGATCCACAGTGGTTTATGGTATATATATTATAAATATTGTAAATAGTATAGTATATATATGGTATAGTATATATAGTATAAATATGGATCAGCAAAAGCTGAGGGAATTCTCGATTATTCATATTTCTAAGTATTTTTATATTATTTCTCAGTTGTTATTGTGTCAAAGTTAAAGCCAGAAATATGTATAAATTATATTTAAAATATAAAACTGTACAAATATATTTAATTGTTATATTTCATGAAATATTTGTATCATATTTAAAGAGTTGATTGCTGGTACAATATATTTTAAATTTAATATTTAATGTCTCATTTGAACAAGTATTTGGAGCAATTGGTTATTAAAGGCTAGAATTAAATTAAATATAACCCATTGTTTCAAAAGAAAATGGTTTACATTTTAAATACAAATTTAGCTTTTATTTCAAGGTCCCTAGGCCCTTCACTTAGGAAGTTAGACTTAATTAAGTTGTTAAGAAGTGAAAACAAACCAGTCCTTAAAAGGCCATAAATGCTTTTAATGTGACTATAGTTTTAATGGCCAATTATCTTATATTTTTTTATGCGGCACAACTAATTATAACTTTGTATACATATTTCCAACCTTATATAGTATTTAGAAACAGAGCCTTTCCAGAAGGAATAGCTTTTAAATATATATTATTCCACTGTGGCACGGACTTACGATTTTCAGCCTGCCACATTTTCTGGCATTGGGCAATCAATGCAGCGGCAGCAACATTTGCGGCCGTGTATTGGCGGTGCAGAATTTATGCTAATATCCATTATGTCGAACATGTTATAGTTTCTTCTCTCGTTTCATAGAAATATATGCACGGATGGGTTAGGTTTTTTTTTGTTGTATTATTTTTTTTGGGGCAAAGCGGGGCGTTAACTTGAAAATTGCCGGTTGCCGTTCGCGCCGGCTGGCAGTAGCGCAAGTGTTGAGCTCTTAATAGAAAAATGGGCAACCAACTGTGGATCCAAGCTCCGGCTCCAGAGCGACTTCATCTATCCGTAGGCGGCGGGGATCTGCATGCGATGCTGGTGTAAATCAGAAGGTGTTATCGTCTGCATAAATATTGATATTGTTGGTGCAAGTGATAGCCGGCGTTGTGCTCGAAGCAGTAATTGCACGGCTCCAGACGACCGACTCCATCCCATCCCAGAGTCTGGGAAAATTGGCATTGGCATTGGATCTGGCTCAGGCTTTTGGCTTTGGCTTCGGCTTGGGCCTGCTTTTCCTCCTCGTCCTCGTCCACTAATCCCGCCGCTTAGGTGCGCCTAATGGCTCTCCCCGTGTGTCTTGGCCCGAGTTCGCCTTGGGCCTTCTTTGCGCGGTGCCCGCCCACTTCTCGGGAATGAGTCTGGGATCGGGATTGGGTCTGGGACTGGATCTGGGCTCTGGGCTCTACTACTGGCCTCGTCTTCGGCTTTGGCTCGCCTTGCGCCGTTCGACAATTTAGTGATTGCGATTAGGAGGTGTAAATGCGCTTCAGAAATTAATTTGTTCGCCACAAATTAAATTTTTATTATTAAAACGTCTTGCGTGTGGCTTAAAAGGCTAAAAATAGGCGCATTTTTCATTTGCGGCTTTCTTTGGTGATTGCTAAATTTGGAGTCTAAGTGGGGGCTTAAGTGGGAAATATATTTAACTGAGGTAACTGGGTTAAGATGAATTATTATTGGGGATTTTATTAAGGCAGAGAGTTGAGGAAATTAAATGTATGAGAATATATAAGAAGATATTATAGATCTGTAAGGGAAGTGACACGGAAATTTGTTAATTTAAAGCTACTTCTATACTAAATTATACAAATATAACTTTAATATTTAATGAAATCATGTAAATAAAAGGAAATTAAGGAGCTCTCTATAATTTCATTAACCTATCTCCTGCTTAGCTTATTTTTCACACAAAGTAGTCCAGTAGCCGGACTCTATTATTCGAGCACTCCCCCACATCGAGGAGCAGAAGCCTCTGAAGATTTCCCCCGATCATTACCCCATTCGGTATTCCCATCGCTGATCCATTAGCATAAACGTAGCATAAATGAAGACATTTTTCGGTCAGCAGCGGGAAACAAGAACAGTATCATCGCCGTCATGATCATCGGCATGACCAATAATGGGAATCAGAGCACCCAGAGGCTGGCTATGAAAAAAAAGTTTTCCCAGCTTTTTATTATCGCCAGGCGATCTTGTCTCTGGCATTGTAATAGAGTCAGATGCAATTTTTTTGTTGTTGTTTGCATTCGGCTTGCATTGAATTAAATTAAAATTCAATGACAGCGCCACTGGGAGCTTGGGGGGAGGGATCAGAGACTGCTGGTCGAGGGTGGAGAGGCACCTACGTTTTGGTTTTGTCGTGCAAATCAAAATGAAATCACGGACAAAAGAACATGCCAGTCCGATCCGCGAGTCCGAGAGTCAAAGATGAAGCCAAAGTCAAGTCGCTGGTGGAAGCGCATTTCGGGGCAGTTCGTGACTTAAATGAACCGCAGAAAATCATTTGGCAAACAGCAATCTGCAGCGCTTGCGAAAAAAAAAATACAGAAGCTTCAAAGAGCTGGGAAGATGATGGCGCCATGGCCATGGCTGAAACAAGATCAGTTATGGTAATGTCCATGGCACATTTTGAGTTTGCTCCCATCGAGGCGACGCGGACATGCCGGGGGCCACTTGTCATATGCCCGGTTTAGCGACATCGAATGACAAATCCTCTAAAGACCTCAAATACAAACCGATTCTAGTTGAATTCAATTCGAATTCAAAACCGAAAATGCCCACAGCTACACTGGAAAAAAGACCCCTCAACTTAAGAGGTAATAGACCACTTTTTAAGAACTAAAACGAATACGAAAAGTCTCATTATAACCTAGTTTTTTCTTGTTATCTGTAAAGTTAAGAGAATCAAAGCAAGTAAAATTATTACAAGAAAAATTAGCAAGGTTGTTCCTTGGCTTAATTATTTTCCAATTTATGAATAAGATGCGTAACGCACATACACATGTTATGCAATATTTTACTTAGCGATAGAATTTCAAGAAAGTCTGAAGACTGCTCTAGATTTCATAAAGCTTTACACATCTTTTTTATTTAATTGCCTTTGGGAATTGGTGGTTAATTTCTACATTGGTCAGGCTTCCTATGTACAGTTTCCTTAATAAAACTATAATTTTGTGCAGTGTGCCATTCCTCACACATGGCGGCAAAAATTAAAAGCCTTTTCTAAGGCTCACAAGGGAAAAACTCGGCGAAAAATTATAAATTTAGGTGGAATGTCAACGTTATCGCCGCGCTCATATCTATCGGGGGGGCAACGGGCTCAGCCAGCCAGGAGACCAGCCAGAGATGGCATTTTGCATGGAGCTGACGATCAATGGCCAGCCATTTGGTAGGTGTTTCATGACTAGCCAACAAGTCACCCGGCCAAACCGAACCAAACCGAGCTAGGACAGCCACCAACAATTGCCGTTTGTTGCAGTTGCAAGTAGCTAGTTGCTAGTTGGTAGTTTGCTAGTTGCTGTTGGCGTCGCCGCCGCTCGGGAGGCAAATTAAACTGTCGAAACTATTTCATGTCCAATGCGCGATTTGGCAAACAATTTGTGACATTTGAATGGCCGTTCAATGACAATTGCGGCTGCCTCTTAGCCAAGTCTTCCTTCGCTCTGTTATTGATTCCATTCCCCCAGTTGGCTGCGTCGGCATCGCTCACAAGATTCTGTTTGGTATTGGGTTGGGTCTACCGATCTCTTGGTTTTGGTGGGAAATGAAATCAGTGCCATAAAATTACGAGTATTTTTCCGGACCATAATGTGTGAGAATGTCTGGGGATACCGTTGGCCACAATCGGCTGACTGGACTTAAGTTCTCTATGACTTGTTACCAGCATTTCTGTTGAATATTCTACACTTTTAATGACCTTATTTTGTTCTGCTTTTGGGATCAGCAATTATAGCCCCCAAACTGTACCAATTAAAAAGGGGACTCTGGCTGCCTGTGCGGCCGACTTGTAAACAAGTCGCTAATTCCGTCGCTGTTCGCGTTCGGCTAAAAGTGCAGGCTAAAGTGCGTGCATTTTCACAATGTGCAACATGGGTTTTGCATTTGGCAGGGAACCAGCTCGACGCCCCCTTCGACCCCCGGCCCCTGGGTGAGCCACCATTTAAATGAGCGCAGATTAAATGCGGGTCGGCAAAATGTTGCACAAACGAAATTAGCGCACACAAAAATTGCAGGCAGTATTAGCAGGAGCGGATGTTAAAAGGGGATTTCGAACTTAGAAAAAATGTAAGAAGAATCTATATATTTGTTAGTTCGTACGTAGAATAATTTCTTGAATAAAACGTATATTATTAATGAATACTTTGCACGTAACACAATCTGAAACATAAAGAATAAGTGAACTTAAATCAACCTTCCTTTAATTGGTCTTACTATGTATTTATGAATATATATTTAATTATTATTATATTTAATGTATTTCTCAGCTGTTTCCCCCTAAAAAAATATCCCTCGTATGCCCCTGGCCAAAATGGAGTGTGTGTGTGAAGTGAGGGGAATCCCCACATCGCTTCGTGTGCAGTGGCAAGCAAATTATGCTGGCTGGCGAATTGACACGCCACATAGAGCAAAAGCCAGGCCAAAAGCAGAGGCATCTCCGATGCGAACGTGGCGACCAATAAAAACGCGCATTAGAAAGGTAGCAATTGCCTTCTGGTCAAGATTAAAAACCAGAACGTGAGACACTTTACACTCTGTGGGGTGTCTGTTGCCAAGTAGCCGAAGAGGGGTCCTCCTTTTGGCCAGCATAAAATGTTCGGCTTCGAGTGCGTTCAATCTGGTGTAAATGTGCACTTGGCCAAGTGCTTATTCTTCTGGTTATTAGCTGAAAAAACATTTGTAATGCAATGGCTACTTAAACGAATCGGTGGCAGAGCTAATAATTGACGTAATTACAATGAAAGACAATGAAAACTTCAAGTGACTCAATAAAAATAGTCTGACTTAAAGGGAAGCCTTCGAAATTCTTTAATTGTTTAGGTTTGATTTTGAGCTTATTGCATTATTTACAACGTTTTACCTCGCTTCTTACAACCATATTTGACAATCATCTAATGCTAACCAAAGTCTCCTCTATTCAGCTTTAATTTGGCCATAATCGTTTCCCATGCAGATCATAGCTAGTGGCCCAGACTATACTATATATGTGTATTATTCGCTCTTAAAGCTGGCATTAAATGTCAATATGCTTAGGTCATTTATGAGAATTGTAGCAGTCGCATTTGTGCTCCATATTAAGGATTAATATTCATTGCCCCGAGAAGGCCAAAAGCGGCAGACAATTGGCCCTGATTATGGCCCGCCGATAGGCTAAACTGTCAATCGTCAGAGTCCGTAACCAAATTAGTGTAAGAACGGTAATATAATATTGGCTATATTCAAAGAACTTCCTTTCGATCATTTGACTTTGCCTTCAACAGAAGTTTTTGATAAAATTTTCGTTTAGGTAGCAAATCATTTTTGGTAAAAATTTTTGCCAGGAAAAATACTAAATACTGTTTGTGTGCGAATGTCTTTGAAATATGAAGACCGGCCTGATCCGGACACGGATCCTCATCCATTATTGCACTGGAAGAAACTCACAAAGATAGTAGTGCTGCTGGTGCTATGGAGCTTCTTTACATTCTATGTGATCGGAGCGCCCTTCGACATACGTACGCGGTCAGTGGTGATAGTGGAGCCCAACAAGACCACGGTACGGCAGCTGGTGCTGCCGATTGGTGCCACTAAGATCGTCCTGCGCGGACCGATCGATGCCCAGCTGCAGATGTTTCCGGGGAACGCGAAGAACGCGTCCATGGTTGGCGTGCGCGTAGAGTGGCGGAACTCGGAATTAACGGAGACCATTAAGCGCACGGCCATGTGGAATGTTTACGTGCGGGATGAGTACAAGTTTGTAATGACCTCCAGGCTCTTTGTGATCGGGATGCAGGAACGGAAAGACGTCCAGGCGGTAGTGTCGTTAGAGGGCAAGTGCGCGTTCCCGGTGGCCCTGCTCATGCAGACCGATTCCACTCCCATTGTTAGCGATTATAGACTTCTCTATGCCGTCCTCTTGCTCATTGGCTTGAACGTCATAATCATGTTCGAGCTAACGGATCCGACGCTGGCCGCCCTCCTGATGGCCACCACCGGCGTTGCGACTCTCGGGGCTCTGGGAGACCGGCCCAATCTGAATACACTCATGACGTGGGTCGACTTTAAGATGATAATGCTGCTGTTTGGCCTGATGATAATTGTGGGCATTACGTCTGAGGCCGGAATCTTGGATTGGCTGGCCATCCAGACTTACCGCATCTCAATGGGCCATCCGTGGCTAGTTATTATATTGCTGGGCATGTTCACGGCCGCCATGTCCAGTGTTCTCAACAATGTGACGGTTGTGATTCTGATGGCTCCCATCGCAGTCCAGCTGTCCGAGGCTATGCATGTGCAGACATCGCTGTTCATATTGGTGGTGGTGATGTACTCCAATCTTGGTGGAGCCACAACCCCGGTGGGTGATCCGCCCAACATGGTTATAGTCTCCCGCGCAGAGGTTGACTCTTTCAACTTTATAGCGCACATGCTGCCCGGCGTGCTGGTCGCTCTGCTTCTGAGCCTGCCCGTCATTTACCTGACCATGCGGAGGACACTCTATCAGCTAACAGAACGTCAGATGAGAATGGCCGAAGCGTACCAGGCATCACGGTACCGACTGACCGCTGAGGTCGCGGAACGGGCAGCTTGGCTGAGGGAGCATCAGTCGAAGAAGTCATACATTAAGCCGGTGGATAATTACTTCGAGACGCTGGCCGACATGCAGGTTCACAGCGCCTCCCTTAACAGGCCGCTGCTGGTGAAGAGTCTGATCACGGTGATCTATATCGTGGGGTGTTTTCCATTTCATTCGCGAGCCTCTGTGCCGGGCGCCTCCCTCGCCGCAACATCCATCCTGGGCGCCTTTCTGCTGATCATACTGGCCAAGTTGGACGGCATGGAGTCGGTGTTCCGTCACGTCGATTGGTCCGCCCTGCTCTTTCTGGCCGCCCACTTCGTGTTCGCCTCAGTCATCTATGAGCTGGGCCTGGTCGACTGGATGAGCGACTATGTGGTCGAGGTGATTTCCAGCGTGCAGGAGGACCAACAGACGATGGTGGCCATTGTCCTGGTCGTCTGGCTAACTGCGTTCCTAACCGCCTTTGTCAATAACATGGTGACGACCGATATGTTGCTTAGACTGATCACACACGTGTCGCAGAATAATTCGATCCTTGTCCCGCTATCGCCGCTCATCTGGGCCTTGGCCTTCGGTGCCTGCTTTGGCGCCAATGGCACCCTGATGGGCTCCCACGCCAATTTAATAGGGATGATGGTGGGCAGGCGGTTTGGCTACCGCATCACCTTCACTAAGTTTTTTCGGTACGGCTTCCCCATGATGATTGTCAGTCTGTCGGTGGCCACGGCCTACCTGCTGATTACACATAAGGTCTATACATGGCACTAGGCCGGATTCTTTTCTAAAAAACTACATTAAGTCAAAGTAGTTGAACAAAATGTACAGTGTACATAGGTAGTTTTGTATTTTTTAATCTGAAAATATCATAAATATTGTTCATTAGTGAGCATTGAAAATGTAATATTGCATGGCCTGCAAGTCACCATTAAAAATTATTAATAGCTTTCCGACAATTGTAAACGTAATTAGGCAACACATCTTCAGAGAACAAATAAAGGAATTATTACATTATTTATAATATATACTTATAATATATACCTAACTATTTAAAATGTTACTACTTAAAACATAATGCATAATGCGTAAGCCTACCTTACCTTTTCATTTAAATAAATTGTACGCCTAACTTATGAGCTTAACTCAGCTATTAGTATTCGAAGGAGTACAAAATACATTAAATAATAATTAAGTTAAAAGTACATACTTATATGTAGTTAATTTTTGCCATCGATCAGCAGCCCTAACATAAACTATTGCCTCGACTGAATGTCAAAGTGGAAGCCAGGTAAAGTCAGTCCCGGAGATCTTCACTGGCAACAAAGTTAAAGCACTTTTGGAGTTTGTTGTTGCTTTGTTTTCGTCGGTCGGTTGGTTGATTTTTAATTAACGCTTTTGCAACAAACTTGCCATTAGCCAGATTTTACAGCTTGCGATTCTTTTTCGCAACGCCCGCATTACAACTAACCAGCGGAAGGAGATGCAAACAGAGCGAGTCTCTCGCCAGTCGACAGTCACATTTGTTGTCGGAATTTTTAGTAGTAGTAAAAATTTTTAAATGATCTGCGGCGGCAGAGGCTGGGCCACACAAACAAATACAAAAAACCTAATTGGAATGCTTGAAAACGCCTGAGCTCGACGGTATCATACACCTGGAATGTCTTAGTTCTAATAAAAAGTTATAACCATTTAAGGATACAATTGGAAGATACAAATTAATTTATTTTTGTTATAAATCTTGAGGCTAATAAAAAATAAATAAGGCTCAAACAAGATTTATATTTTCCAACTTTGACTACATATTTTTTGGTTATTTTAAACATATGATAACTCCGTATTATTAATTGATAATCTATAACCATAATGTGTAATTATATTGTCCATTAAGTCTCTCTAATTAATCAATCATTTTCCTTGTGTTTAATATTTAAGAGTTCTTTAATAAAACAAATCCAACTTATTGGTATAAATATTATTTTGATAACTTAGATAGTTAACACATTTGAATGGTCTCAAATGATAAGCCCATATTATTAAATATACAAAACCATAAACAACCTGAACATCTAAATATACTCCTTCATTTACAGGGTATTCAAACTCCACAGATGCTGCTTAAAAGTGAAATCACTTTGGGAATCATTACCACTCGCTCCCTGACTCCCTCTTTTGGCTAACTAGCTGAAGACAGCTATCCCACCTTTTCCCACCGACTTCCTTCTATGTATTTTTCTCAACTATATTTCCACAGATTTGGGGTCGTTTCGGGTCCGGCTATGGCATCCAACCAATTGCCAATCATCCCCGGCCCGGCCCGGCCAGCTGATGAAGTGCCATTTTAGCATACATTGTCGGTGTGTGGAAAGCGGAATCTGATCTGTGGGTGAACTGCCGTCAATATGCTTCTGCTGAACCCGGTGGGAGGAGCTGGGATCTCAACGGATTCTGTGAGTGGCAACGGGTTTACCAACCATCTAGCCAGGCTTACAGCTGACCCTCCGAGAGTAGCAGTATCCATATCGGACATAGCAACGTCAGCTTTACTGGCTTATTAGTCAGACTTTGATTTATGCCTGGCACCCAAAGTAATTGCCTAAAGTTGTGTTTGTATTTTGAGCTGCTTTAGTTAAGAACTCTAATGAGCCAAATATGAAAAAAATAGTGCCGTAAAGCCATCTCTAGAAAGCGATTATCTGTATTTGTTTTCATAAAATAAAAATCTCTTACTTAAGCCCCTAGAATGTTAGAGCGTTCTAAATTTTTTTTGCGCCTGGACTTCTCTCAACTTTTGGCACAAATATTTGAAATCACAAAGCCGCCAAGTGAACCTCATTGGGAACCTTGGATCGGCGTCGGCGGCTTCAGATGCTGACAAAATCGTGTTCAGTGGCCCAGAGTGGCATATAGCGGAGTTCCGCATTGAATCGCGGCCTCTGGACACTCGAACTATGCTGGTTTGGTATGGGAATGGGGGTCCAGCATTGGGATTGGAACTGTGATTCGATTGGGAGACAAATGTGCAGAAACATTTTAATGAATGAAAAACGCTGAAGACATATTTTCGTTTTATTAAAAGCGATTAAAGCCATGGAGACAGTCTCGCCAGGAACTGTTTATATAAAATGTATTTGTTGGAGAACCTGTAATTAAATAATTCGAAATTGATTGGCTTAATGGATTGATTAAATCAGGTATTGGAAAAAAGGTATTGCCACTTAAAGAAAGAGAATTACTAGGGAAAAGGAAATTCATATAATTTTTAATTTAAAAACAAATTGAGCATTGTGAACTTCTTAGCATTATTTATATCATTAATCACTAAAACTAGTAAAGCAACTGTTTATTTCTATACGTTTTAATAAATATAATGAATATGCCATGATTAATATCATAGATTAATTTAAAACATATCCAGGGGCATTATTTAAGTATTATTAAAGTTTATGGGGTATGCCTTGTATAAGTTTGTATTTGTATATGTAAATAGCTGAAAAGTATTTGCTTTTTATTATCCACCTTATTCCGTCAAAACATCTAAAAAAAAACTGATACTTCGTGAAAGCCCCCACAGTTTCCCATAGAATTGCCTCCCATCAACCGTTTGGCTATTTGCTAATAAGCCAATCTGTAGAGCAATCAAATGTCAATACACGGGACATAAAGTTCGCCGATCTGGCGATGGAACAATATAAAACCATTTATTACTTTTAATAGTCCAACTCGTACTAATCCGATGCGTTACCCTGTCCTCTCTCCATTTCGATGCCAGCGACAAACGACGATTGGTCGGATAAAATATTTGGTGCCATTCGATCGCCGATGCCCGGGTGGGACATGAACAAAGCCACGTCGTAAACTGACTTTACTTGGCAATACGCAGCTACACACGTCGCGATGCGTGGACTAGGGATGACAGCGTGATGATCAGCACAGGTTTTTGGCATTAAAGAAATATAAATAGCTCATGAAATGATTTATAAAATTAAGTAATTAATATGCAAATATATAAGTTATATTATTCTATATTAACACAAGTAAAAGTAACTTAAGCATAGTAATTTGGTTGTGTAAATACGTATTGGTTAGTTGTTTTCATGCTTATTTAAGTTATCTAAGAGATATTTGATAGTATTTTCAGTAGAAATTACAAAAAACTTGTTTCTGTTGCTATTAATCTTTGTTAAATAATAAAAACTATGCCCATAAAATTACAATTTACTCTCTAGTTCCTATATGATACCATTTCTATGTCTCTCTTAAATTTTCTGGTAAAATTCAAATAAGTAACCCTGTGCCTTTCCCTCACGCAGCCATCTCCCTCGTTCTGGGTAGAAAAACTCCCAGGAAAACACACAAAAAGCGGGAATGGACGGCTCAGCTCCTTTGCATAGTCACAGTCTCCCCATAGTGCGAAGAGCAATGCAAGGGATTCGAAAAATTCCCAGGCGTTTGCTGCCGCTGCTGCTGCTGCACAGAGATATGGCCATCTAATAAATTCAGCTAATTAATGGCGAGTATGAGAGCATGAGATTGAGCCCCGACCAGAATGGTGTGCCGTGGTGCCGAGCAGTGCGAACCGCACATTAGCAAAAATCTACATGATATTGAGATGCCACAAGGTGCCCGAAGATGAGCCCCAGAATCTTGCAACACACCTGAATGCCAGCCTCATTATGGAGCCGGGAGTTAAGCTAAGTCGAGCTGGTGCCTGCTGGCGGCAACGGCCTTAGATACAGATTTCTTATCATTAATTAAAGCCAAGCATGTTGGCTACCGTGTCCGGAGATATAAGGCGCTCCCGGCTCCATGGATCCCCGATGTGGCAGCATCTTTTAACTGACCGCTGGCCACGGCCTGGGGGCGGCGTCCATCGATCCATCGATCCCATGGCTGCGGCACACGCCTTATCGCCGGCACGCAATCGTTGTGGTTTGTGTGGCATGCCCCCATGGCACCACCTTCTCCACCTCGAGCACCTACTGGATCCATTCAGAGGTGTTGGGGTTAGCCGAAGAGGGTCCAAGATTGCGCATCGGGAGCAACTTCATTTGCTTAAATTGAGCGACGTTTAAGGTGTTCTCGATAAGAGTGAGATTTTCCAGGGTTCATTTGAGACTGAGATGGAGGGAAGTGCTTCAGAGTTAAGGGAGATAAATTAGTAAGTGTGAGGAGTTAATAAATCAAATAAATTGGTTTAATAAAGAGTTATTTTTATAACTTACTTATTGAAGTTTTAAATTAATGTAAAGCCTTCCGAATTACATTCTTTAGGAAGTTACAAATCAATTAAATGGAAAAGTTAATCGGTATTGAATATGCGGAAAACACGGCCATTAATTTCTTTTAAAATTAAAAAACTTACATATTCCTCTTCTGTAATGGAAAATTCCCTGTTAAACATTATTCTTTTATTCTATCTTTTTCCCCAGATAGAAAACTACTCCCACTTGAATAGAAATGCTGTAAATACCTTCAGGCAACTATTAAGTTTTGGCGAAATTTCCCATAGCTTTCAATGTCATTTTCGCGACTCTTCTCGCGGCCCCTCAAAGTGCGATTGCAGTGACACCAAAGATTTTCATTCCATTTCCCGCTCCGATGCCGCCGCCGCCGCTGTCGCCTTGCCAAAAATGATTCCCCCGGGCAATACTCTCTGCCAACTCTCCCCATCTCATCTCATCTCGCCTGGCGTTGTCAACAATGTAATTTATCAGGCAAGCGACATAATTACCTGCCACTTATGGCAATAAAAAAAAAAAAACAAAAAACCCCAACGCAGACGGAGCGAGACAGGAAAGAAACTCGGCCCAAAGGCGAACCAAAACCAAAGCCCGGCCAAGAGTAGCTCACTGCATTCAAATGCCGTCCGCAGCGGGCAACTGAAGCTGAAGGATTTATGTTCTTACAAAACGCTCCGAGGCGCTTAACAAGTGAGGCAGCCAGCCGGAGACCGAAGACCAGGCCAATAGATTGATCGTACTTTGTGCTGGGCAGAGGGAGGTTCACTGAGGGAAAATCTTAACCAATCTCTATCTATAAAAATATTCTTTTCTTAATTTATAAGATCTCCAAGTAAAGAAGAATATAAAATACTATGTAAGTATAAAATACTAGTGTACACCTTCGAAGAGGAATTTTTAAATAACTATCTCTTGTGCAAAATATATTTGTAATACTTGTTTATTGTTACATTAATTGAAAGAATGTAATTAGTAAATTTTATGAAGGTTCAGGATAGTTCTCAAGTTTTTATTAGGCAGTAATACTATTTGTAGAGAAGTCCAGTGGTAGTTTTTATTTATATAGATGGCCCCCTTTCTTATTTGTAAAATGTCCAAGTTTTGTGGAAAGAATTATATTCAATACACCTTTAAAATGGAATGTTTAAATATCTATCTCCAGTGCAAAATATATTAATATTATTTACTTTATACTGCTACTACTTTCTACTGAGTTTATTTCTATCGAAGAATTGTTATTAATTAATTTAAAATAAGCCCCGGATGCTTCCTTACTTTTATTAAGCCGTAATATTATTTGTGGAGAAGTTTAATGTTAATAATAGTTCCTATAATTATTTATTTATTTATTATACATAAATATTAAACTTCTATATACTATTCGGAATCAAATCAATTTCAATATGTAAATTAAGAAATACCTTAGTATTTTTTCCGCTGTGTAGAAGAGCCGCTTCGGCATAGACAACAGGGCTGGGCGCATGGGGCGTATGGGCAATGAAAATTCCCGCCATTTGGTAGCCGCCGTTTAGCGCCTGCCTGCTGCAACTGCTGCAACTGATTCCCACTGAATCGGCGGCGCATTTGCTTTGATCTCGATCCTCTTTTGGCCGCCGCTGATCGTTGCTTGCCGCTGCTGGCGGCTGGCTGCTCTCCCTGGTAGCCGTGAAGCAGATTCGTGCCTGCCCCCGAGCCGAGAGCGTTGACAAGTCACATGAGCATTGTGATCCAACCGAGGACTTAACATATTGGCCAACGCGGCCGCCGCCGCCGCCGTCGAGGCTTAACTCTTGGGGTGTCCGCTGCACCCAGCTGCACCTGCGGGGAGTGGTGCCGTTGGTCCTCGTCCTCGGCCTCGACTGGCGTAAATTGGTTGACAAATAGCGGTGGCTTTTGGTGGGACAGAACGTGGTTAGAGCTTGATTTGATTGCCGAGGATTGATGGTAAGTGAAGCGGATTGATTGCTGTCCTGGTTTTCATTTTGCTTTGTGATTGAAGTAAAATGTTGGGATTTTAAAACAGAACTATTAAATGGATTTTATGAGAGTCTTTGTGTATTTGAAAAGAGGATATTAAAGCCCAAGATGCCTAGAAGTGGAAGTTTGAATTTATTTAAAAAGAAGTGTCTTAGATGGTATATAATATGTAAACATTTTTAAGCAATAACAATATTAATAAAATTTGTTAGAGAAGTTTAATATTTTTTTATTTCCCTTCAAAGCTGTTAAAATTAATTTGAGAAGTTTTAGAGACGTATAGTCTTTATAAATTGCTTTAATTAATATTTAAAACATTATCGTAAATCTAAAATTATCGTAGAATAATATTTCTAAGTTATGGCTTATTTTAATTAATCAATACTACTTTAGTTTTAAGAATATTGATATAAATATAATATAAAATGAATCAAAATAAACATATTGTTAATGTAATACGTAGAACTAATACCTTTTTAAGGCTGCAATACCTCAAATATTCGACCTAATACAAAATAATGAACCTCCGATCAATAATATCAGATTGCATCTGCTAGCCCCTCCTACGGCCACATTACCATGTCAAATTCCTTATGGATTCCGCCTGAATCTAACTCATTCCTGGCCATATATGCTAGGCACATGGCTTCCACTCCAGCTCCCTATAACAATCCCGGAAAGCAATCATAACAGTACAGCAGCCGGCAAACACGACGGAACAATAACAGGGAGGGAGGCAGGTAGACTGGGACGACTTCTGTTGACCCCAACCGAGAGGTGAACCCACCTGCTCTGGGGCCTTATCAATTGCCGTTAGCCTCACTTCCTAAAGCACCGAAATCGCCAGACAAATTCATATTTTATTGCCGCTCGGACCGTGGCCGTGGTCCAAAGGCATTAACAAACAATGGCCAACAAGCGGATCAATGGCGAGGCAAATATTTTCACTCGCCTAATCCGCGAGAGCAACAGCTCCTGGTCTCCTTCAGCCTTGTCTTGGCCATTGTTTTTGCCGTTGTTGCCTGTTGCTGCTGCTGTTTGTTGCCGCTTTGGCCAAATTGCATTTTGAACATAATTCTCATATGTCGCTCTGGCAGTTATAATCACGTTCACAGCTCGTTAGCCGAATGCGAATACAAATAAAATTACCGAAAAAAAAATTGCCGAAAACCCGAATCGGAGCCACAACCCACCTGTAGCTCTCCACTGCCTGTTTGGCCATAATTGTCGGGAACCAGCATATTGTACACGAGGATGGCTAACCCGCTGGCAAGCTGGCCATCACCATATTGACCATTAGGCGGGCCGAGAGTGCGTTTTGCATTTTGTGCATCTTCATCGATTTCACCATTTGGCGCGCGGTGCATAATTGGCCGGGCCAAGACCGACCAAGACGGGGCCAAGACCGTCATGGGGAACACGGAGAATATAAATATAAAGTTTTATAATTTCCTTGCATTTATAACCTTAAATATATTATATAAAAACAATTCCATTGGGATAAATAATACTCTTTAAATAATCATATTTTGTATCACATTTTTAGCAATCAATATCCGTCTAAATATTTATATTTTTTACAGTGCAGCGGGAGCAAGTCGGAGTCACTGCAATGGCACGTTTTTTCCTCGCCGCTGATGATTACCGATATAGCAGGCAGTGAAAAATGCGTTGGATGCGTGGAAAAGTTTTCTGTTTTCTTCATATACACCCAAAAAATCTGGCGGTGGCGGTGAAAATTCCCCTCATTCCGCTGGATTTCATGACAGACAAAAAAAAAAACCGATAAAAGAAATGGGCAGGAAAGATACGCGGAAAATTCCAAAAGGAATTCAACAGGAACGATAGTAATTAATTTTTTAGAGGCTCTAAGAGGTTGGAGTTTATTTTAATGGAGGTCTTGATTTAAATATTATTTGGAGCTTATCTTAAATATTAATTGTCAGAGTTGCTTTATAAATTTTGATGAATTCCTTAAACTTAAAATAATGTGTAATGATGAGTTATTTAAACATTTTTTTGGGAATAATTCGTTTAAAGTAAGAAGGGAAGCCAGGACGCTGAAGTTTGTATATATTTGCAGTTTGCAATTGAAACATTGTAAATCAATCAATAACAAAATCTAATAAGTGTGATATAAAACCTTTTTTAAATATATTTCCATATATGCAAAAATAACGAACTTCTACCGGGTTTTTTGTATAGGTTCTCATATGAATTAAACGACTGCTCATTTGGGAACTATATGATATTTTTATTATTTATTTATTTATTACTCTATACCTTAGACATATTTTAAAAAGTTTAAGGCACTTTTTCCTTTAAGTTCAAATTCGGCGCTGCTTTACCTATATAATTCTCTGAATCTGGCAGCACCATCATTAGCTTTTCTATTTGATGTGGCAACACCACTACCTTAAAACTGCATTTAAGTAAACTCAAATACTTTTCTTTGGAGTATTTAAATTATTTAGTAGAAAATCTAAATATATTTACAAATAATAACAATGAAAAGAAATATTTAAATATGTATTCTTCCAATTTGAAGTTCATTTATAATTAATTATGTTACAAAATTCATATTTTAAGAATAACATTGTTTAATTTGAGCTGTTATGTTATCCACCCCCGATATCCAGTGCTGTTAAGTCACCAGCTGAGTGACCAGCAACATTTTATCTAGCAACATGTTGCTGCTTCTCAAACAATGGAATTTCTTCTAAACTATTCTTTGGCTTAAGGCAACAAGAAAGCCTATAGGGAAACCTAATTAATAATTATATTTATCTCATATGTTAGCTAAATCTGTTTTAAATAAATTATTTATTTAACCAAGACTCAAACCTCTATACAAATGGTAGCATACTTGGCAGCTGAATTAACAGAAGGTAATACTAACATTTCCAGAGAGCTCATAACAGCATGGGAGAGCGTTTAAGGCGAGCTTTTGGGAGAGCCGAGTCTATTTAAGCCACCAGCTTGCCGTTATTTTTTTAATCTTGCAACTCACCCGCGCCGCTTTTAGTTCCATTAGGAAATATCCCCGGAAAAGTCCAACGAAAAACAACGGTATCCGACAAATCGCCGGGATAAAATAACACAAAATCGTATATTGTTTAGTGGCTACTGGAAACAAATGTTTACTACTACAATTTGGCATATTTACTGCTAACGATTAAGCGCTCTTTGTCCCAAACGACTTTCCACAAGCACAAAGCCGCCGCAGTCGTCGTCGCCGCCGTCGCCGCCGTCGTGCAAACAATAATAATGAAAAGCGCCAGACAAAAACCGAAAAGCCAATTAGCTTTTTGGCCATTTGAATGCCGTTTGGTGAATTAAATCGAAACAAATAAAATCGCTAAGTGCTGGCACTTCCATAGCCAGCCAAGTTAATTAAATAAAACATGTTTGTCGAACCAACAAACCAGGAAGAAACTGTGTAATAAAGTCCAAAGCTGAAATCAAAATAAATTCAAAGCAAAAAATCCTTAGTACACACAGTGGTGTGCGTTCGTGTGTGTACGTGCGTGCTTGTGTGTGTGCGCATGCGCCAACTGGAGTTTTAAGGCATTAATTGCTTTTTTTTGCTGCAATAAGATCGAAAGGTGGGTGCTAACCAGTTTCTTGGCTTTCCTATAGATTTGTTGAATATTTTTTTATATTTTTCTTAGCTTTTTGCGGGGTCTGCATTGTGATTATTTCTGTTTTTTGTCTATTTTTTTGTCAACGAATTCAAAAGGCGCCCACTCGTAATGTACTCCCCCACCTCGCCCCCTTGGCCTACACCCGCACATTTACTACGCGCGCTCTTGGCACAAAAAGCTCTCCGGCTCTGCGACGGCGTAAGCTTTTTCTTTCATTCAAGTCGCCGCTGCCGCTGCCGCTGTCGTCGTCGTTGTCGCTCTGCCGTTATGCTGCGTGAAAGTTAATTCCGTTTACTATCGGCATTCATCAACATCATCATCGTCGTCGTCGTCGTTGCCGTTACTCCCACAACAACCCTGCGCTCGCCCCCACCTTAACCCTATTGCGACGCCACCTTTTGCCGGCTTTTTGTGCCCGAGCATTTAAGCAGTAATTGACATGCATTCGCCGATATGTGTTGACAGATAAAACTATACCCGTTGCCTTGTGCTGGCCTTTTGCCCTTTTCCTTTCGCTTTTCCAAAACAGAGCAGGAGAGAGTGAAGGAGGTGGTGGAATATATATGTGGTGGCGGGGGCGGATTATTATTACGGGCGGGGGGATTAGGGGAGTGTCGGCAGCAGCGAAGCCCAATTTTCATCATCTTGAGTGTGGCTTAAGAGATTACCAGCGCGCTGGCTTTCGCGGGGGTGGCAACTGAAACTGAAACCGAAACAAGTTTTTTGGATTTTGCATTTTATTTGCATACCTTAAGCTAAAACTGAAATTAAATTAAGTTTTACTTGAGCTTGACTGTTTCTATTTGTCAGTTTTTAACCGCCCAGAGTGAGAAACCTTAAAAGTCGCCTTACCTCATTATGTAATAAGAGACTCGCAAGCACGTTTCCGATAAGAACTTGGCATTCCCACGCATTCCCACAGACGACGTGTAATAAAGATAGTCAACAAATAAACAATTTATGTACACGCCAAAAAGTAATTAAATCGGAGTTTTTATTAACTGAAGATGTAATATTAAAAAAAGATTATAGCTTAATTTTGTTAAATTTTCAAGCTTATAAAATATCTTAAAATATTTTCATCAGTTTATTTTAAAAACTCAAAGAAAACTGCGAGTCGTTTACATTTGAAATGATATAACAAGTTGTCATTTTACATTTTTTTAGACAGTTTTTTCCTTATAGCGTTTTTTAAAATTATATTTCCTTAATAAATATTCTTGTAAGATCTTTCTTTGAGTACAATTGGATGATAAACAAAGGATTTACAAGAAAGTTGTAACCTTATATTTATCTCACTCGCACACTCGTTTAGGATGCTTAATCGATGCCTATTAATAGAGCATTGGTAATTTTCTCATTTGCTTCTTTTATTTTTATTTGTATTATTATTAATGTTACTATTTATTTGTTATTACTAATATTATTATTTTTATAGGAGTTGAAAGTAGATAGGAGCTTACAGAAAATGGGGGCTTAGGCCGTTTTTAGGGAACCATTCAACATAGTTGCTTTCATACGATATATTTATTAAATATATGCACTTATTATTATATAATTAATAATTATTATATAATTAATAAATAATATATTATATATTTATTATTAAATAAATACAAATATGATAACCTCTTGCTTCTATATATTAACACCAACCAAGACTTTAAATACTTTAGGCTTTCAAGAGGATTACAATATTTTTAAGCAAGAAAAAGTTGAAATGTATGTATCCAAGAGATTATGTGTGTTTTTGAAGGTTATCCCGGAGGAAATGCAACCTTATTTTGCGCTCCCACCGAGATCACTTTCGTATTCAGCGTATAAATTACGTTTCTGGAAAAGTGTAATCCGCTTTTTGGCTTAGCATTTTGCTGCCAGCTCGGCGAGAGAAAGAAACCAAATTGCGCTAACTTAATCAGAGCGACGTGCAATTACTTGCATTAGAGCATTTCCACCTCGTCCTCCGACTGCATTTGCAGCACTCCACGCCCCTTGTTGCACACCACTCTACACCTCATCTTGAGCCACCCCAGGTTTTCCCTTCAGTTGCTTTCTTGGCCCGGCTCTGGTTCCATTTGTGCCCGTTACCTTTTGTCATCCAACGCGCGCCTTTCAACAGCTCACCGAAGCGACCGAGAGGCACAGACGACGGCGACGACGTCGAGGAAATATCGCACTTAAATTGCACTTAATGAAGCTGCATCATCACATTTTGCATTTCATGCAGCACTGGGGGAAAAATCGTAATACAAAAATATTCGGAACTCCAAAAATGGAAAGTAGGTTCTAAGAAATCGTTTGAAATTCAAGAAGGCTTGCTGTAAGCTGTAGGAAAATGTACTCCCAGCTCAGAGACTCTGCCTCAAATTCCCTGGAAATATTCCTAATTATAGAACACACTTTTTTGACGGTGCACTTAAAGATGACTGAGGGGGGATCAGTCAGTGTCTGTAGCCTGTTGGACGGACGGATTCACTCCATTGGCATTTCTTTGCGTACGTGAGGAGACTGCCGGCTCGGAGAACAATGGCCGAGCCACTTGCATTCAACAGACAAATGAGTGGAAATTATGCCAAGACACTGGCAATTAATAAGTGGGGAAAAGCAACGTAAGCCGCCCCCTCCTCATCCGTTTGCCAATGCCGCCCATTTGACTTTTGTCTCTGGCCACCTGCTGTTATCCGCCTTCAGTGATTACAGACACTCAACTCCGCACACACCTTTACACTTGGCACATACACTCACACAGACATCACCCACTCAGAAGGGAAGTCCCACCCCTTTGACGGGGGAATCCCCTTCAATCCGAACGTCTCATTTACATGCTTGCATTTGGGGGCGTCGAGTGTTTGCCAGCGGCAATACATAATAATCCCAGCCCGGTGTACACTGTTCGAAATCTCTTGGTTCTATCTTGGCCTCTTATTAGCATGTCCCGGGGCTCTGGAAAAATAAAATATAATTGGGTTGCGCAGGTATCTTGATTTGATTTTAATGGCGTTTTTTTTACAGCCTAAGCTGAGATTGATTCTATAATTGGTTATTGTTACCCCGATCGTAGTCTTTGAAATACATTTGCATATTTAATTCTATGGAATACGATATACATTTAATTATTTAAGAATGCTTTTTATTGGGAAATATTTTGTATACCAGACTTAACTTACAGAAGAGCTACTCAAACTCTCTACAAATCTCTGAGATACTTGTAGGAACTTAAACTGATTAAGGCTCGTAGTGCATTATTTTAATGACTCATAAGCCGCTTTTATCACTACTTGGCAGTTTCCAATCAACCTAATTGAGTTAATTTCCTGGGAAACCCTTTTTCCAAGTGCAAAATCAATCTCCTGGCCAGGACCAACCGCAGTTGGCAATTGTTTTGGCCAGTTCGCCATAGGATGTCAAGTAATATACATAAGCAGGCACGCAAGAGGTTCTGGGATTGAAATTGGGCAAACACCAGAACTGTGACCATAACACACACTCCACACTCCTCACACCACACACACACACACTCAGACTCGGTCGAGTGCCAATACACACGCAAGCCGTACAGGTAAAGCCCCTCGAACCCACACACGGCAATCAATATAAACGCATTTTCATAATTAATCAATGCTGAATAATTTGTCAGACAGAGCCAGGTTATAATGGGGGGAAACTCACATGAGGTGGTGGTGTAAGGAGGGGTACTGTGTGTATGTTTTGTGGGGTAGGTGCTGTTAGCTGGTGTTCGGGCGGTGCTAATAAGCAAATCTCAGAGGTTTGTTTTGGCTTTTATCGGTGGCAGTGGCGGCTTTGTGGTAAATACACAAAATACTCACATCTATCCAAATTCCAATCCCGTTCGCAATCCCACACACATGAATTGGCATATCAGTGATACAGAAAGTCAAGCCAACTGTGAAAATCGCTTTTAGACTCGTGCCCGATATAAGCGATAGTGATTTGTTATAAATAGATGCGAGTTTCTGTTATAAAAATAATATATGCAAACTTTAAACTTTGACTGAAAATAGAAATTCGTCTGCATAATAAAGTTTCGTTAAAAGGTCCTTACAGGCCAAATGCCACTCACTCTTTCTTTGTAGGCCAAGTACTTTGGCAGCTTCTAGGAACTTAAAAATAAATATTAAATCGGAATGGAGAGAGTGAGAGAACCCTCGAGGATCCATCAAAATGAAATACTACCCACTTATTTACTGGCGGCACTAATAATCTCATTAGTTTATTTGACTTTCAGTCGAGTTCTCGCATTACAAAAATAGCCACTAACAACAATCCCTGAAACTGGGGCCGCTAAATGATGGCTTTGGCGTCTGCCCGAGACCAACTCGGCCGCATTGTGTTGCCCCCATGGAATCTGGAATCGCTCCCTTTTTTGTACCGACCCACAGTTCGAGTGGTTCCTGCTGTTCCTGCTCTTTTGTGTGTGTGCGGCCTGGCATGCTCTGCGTATTATGTGTATTTAAAGATCATTAGTGCGCAATTTATATGTAGATATTCCGGGATATACGAACAAGTGTGTATCGATTACCACCAGTTGAGCGAGCGGGCGGGCTGACAGAGAGCTTAGTGCCAGCAGGCTCAACGTGTGGCGCATTGTTGGGGAATGATTAAGAGGCTTCGATGGCATCAGCGGCCAGGAGGTTGCCAAGGTTGAGGAGACCAAGTTGGTTGGTTCCGGCTATGGTTCAGCAGAGGTGGGCGCTATTGTGGGCCATGAGCTCAAGGCGGCGGTGTCAAGGCCAAGCGTCAGGACATGTGGCAGCCCCATGGGGGTTTTCCACCTTAATCGAAGCTAAGCCGGATGTGGGCCCAAATGAGAAAAAGAAGACTAAAATGGCGGAAAAATTGGAATTTTGCTTACCACGATGAATTGGCTTAAATCAAGGCTAGGAAACCATTAATAAAAGGCAGTCCTTGATGGGTTGGACTTTTATTTTAAGAGCACCTGGTGGAAGTTGTTGTAAAAAATAAGGCTTGTGGAATTGCTGGTGATTTAAACTCAAGTTAATTTTATTGTAGTTTAATATTTGAACTAAACTATGTTTCAAACTGTTTATTCATAGAAAAACAGTACAACTTCTTAATTATAACTTTTAATTGTATAATTTTAGACAGCTGTCGAATGGATTTAGAATTGAATACAGATTTTTGTAGGAATCCCGGTTAAGTTTAGTTTATAAGGATATTAAAGGTATATTTTATATAGAGAAATTTAAAAGGGTTTTTATATAAGTGATCTATAATTGAACATTGGGTTATGTATATAATTCTTCTATTCTAACTCGGATGTGAACCAAAGTCATAATATTTTATGCCTACCCTTCTTTAAGTAATCTTTTCCGTATAAAAATTACATATTTAAATAGGGAAAACCCGCATTACTCAAAATTATTACCTGGCACGATGTTTCAACATAAATTTATTCCAAATATTGACAATTTCCCTTGGCTTTTAATACAACATTTTTCTACCGTTTTTCCCCCATTTCCCCAAGCGCCCCAAAATGTGTGCAATGAAAAATGGTTCGATTGGCAGTGCCACAATTTAAACGGAAAATTCAACCTGTCCTCCCGGCCATTTCCCTTGGCCTCCAACCATCCATCGGCCATATATCGTTGTCAATTTCGCACGATAACAATCAAGATTCCATTAAACGTATAAGAGACTTGCGGCCCATCAACTGTCGTAGCGTTTTTGCATACATTTCCATAAAATAAAACAGCCACGAACCAGGAACCAGGATACCGATCCCGATCCCGAACCAGAGCTGGTCCAGATAAAGCGAATTAAATGCAGGTCCCGGGCGGAAAGAGGTTTACGGATTAAATTAATGTGGGGAAACAATGTGCGAGTGGTGGTGCTGCGCCAGTTGTTGCCACTCGCTCTAATGAAGCAACATTTGCGCACCCACACACACCCATACAGATGCTCGCCGGCTCACACAGATATACTCCTCACACAGATACGGGCACGCACACACAGCCAACTGCATAGCGAGGCAAATAGCGAAAATTCCATGGAAGCTCTTCTGCGGCAGCAAAAAGAAACCCGGAGCGGAGCCCAGCCATAAATATTTTTCGAAATAAATTCTCGTTTACAAATTATGATTTTATGACTTTTTGATGGCCCGCCACAAAACCCACACTTACGCAATTCCCACACACACACTCATACATACGCAGGGTAATATATTTCCGAGGAAGCGAGAGGCAGCGACTCGAAGGAAAAACGCTTTACGTATTTATAGCAATTTCGCATTGGGTTGCCGCCGCTCTACAGCTTTATATATCGATACAAAGGACCTTCCTCCTCTTTCTTTTTTCTCTGCCCATCACACAGTTTGCATTAAAAAATTGGCACAAAAAACAAAGAGGGAAAAATGCAGACAAAACAAAACAAAAAAAAAAAACAAAACGAAGGCGAAAACCCTTAAAGCGGTGCCAAAAAAAGTTATTACACAAAAGCGCGAAAAAATTTTGTTCGAGTTGAATGCAACTTCCATGTGTACGCACAGTTGGGGACATGATAATAGCACTTTAAATGGTGTATAAATATAAATAGATATAGTTAGGTTCTTTGTGTATGATTAAAAGTTATGTACATTTTACAGAGCTATTTTAATAACAAAGCCATTTGGCTTTTAATCTTGTTTATTAATTCATCCGAAAACCAAAGAGATTGATTTTGTCTATTGATTTAAAAATATTATAAATATTTAAACAATACATCTTATGTTGTATTGGTATAGATATATATATATGTATATATATATACAAAGAATTTATATTAAATGCCTGAAAAAATTATACAAAATTAAATACAAAAAATACAAGAACAATTTCATTTTTGCAGTGCTATTATTTTGACCGGATGTGTGCGGTGTGTTGCAGCAGCAGCTGCTGCCACTTTCCAGCATTTTGTGTGCCATTTTTTTGTGCGATTTGCGCGCTGCCTACTTTTGGGGCGCATAATTTATGACCGCCCGGCATTAAATTAGCCAAAGCGCAGCATGAAAAACGGCAGAAACGGCTGAAATGCTGGCGACAAGCGACGTCCGGCGCTTATTAGAAGATGGCGCGGGGGGGAGGGCGTCCGGCAGGAAGGGGGCTCCGCAATTGCCGGGGTGTTTCAAAGGGGAGTGGGCGTGACACACATCCGTAGAAATAGTTGAAATCTCTTTGGGCCAAGACAGCGGGCAGCTACTAATATTTTACACATATTTTATTGGAGTTTTTCTCTTGATTCCGTGGCTCCTTTTTTAATGCTAACTTTTCGCAATTTATCAAATATTTATTTGGAATTTACCTATGAACATATAGACTGTAGATTGTTCGATATATGCAAATAAGTTGAGGCACAATGAAATACAATTGCAGTTTTCGTAGCAATTTCATTTGATTTAGTTTTGTTTTTGCAACTGCAATTGCACAACAATGAGGAAAATATTCTTTAATTTATGTGATATAGCGATGGGAATTATTTAGGTTATTTTATAGAATATTTTTAATATATTCAATTGTTATTGTTTATTTTTAAGTGAAGTGGTTTTATAAAGTATAATTGAAATGTATTTATTTATTCGCTGGTTTAATTGAAATAAAAATGTTGCTTTTATAGAAATTGCATTTATTGCTTTGTTTAACAAAAGGTTTCTTTTGTTTGAATTTATTATATTTAAAGAAATATTACATTACACTATTTGAAGTCCTTCAATATTTTAGATTTAATTTCTAGAAGGGTAATGCCTACCCTTACTATCTTTTTATGCCTTTCCAACAACTTCTACATGCACTCATTTCCTTTATATAAAATGCATTACTTATACCCATTTCCTTAATGCATTTCTTAAACTTTCCGGGACTCTGAGGACAGCCCTCGTTATTTATCCTTGAATATGGGTGTGTGGGTGTGTGTGCCTGGTGTTTGTTCGGTTGTGTTTACTTACAATTATGAGCGTGTTGATGACAACATTGCCAGCGCCTTCGCCTTCGCCTGCGTCCTTCGACTCAAGCAGTCACACACTTGGAAAAGTTTTATATACATTTTCGCCAAGTCTTCGGTGCGGGGCCTTGAGCTGCTGCGGCATTGCAATAATAATTACAAATGTTGCACAATAAATTGCAAAGTCAACAGACTTGCTGACGGCAGAGAGGCAACAACAGCAGAAGCGGCACCAGCAGCAGCAGTAGCAACAGCAGCGGAGGCACAAGGATCTAAAGGAGCAGGAGCAGCGGCAAAATTACTTCCTGCTGAATCGTAGCGGAAATGTACATACAAATGGCACTCACACAGACGCTAGCGCAATCACAAGCCCAGAAACAGGATGTGTCTGACTGGAGCAGTCCTTTTCCGGTTGAGAGCGTGAGCACGAAATCGAATTCGATGCTAAGCTCCCCAAACTCCCCCTGTCCTGTGGTCGTGTCACGCCGGCATCGCTGGCAGGACTCCGGCTCCTGGGAGAGTGGCAACTTGTCAAATAGAAAATCATAGAAAAAAGTCCCGCGGCGGCGACAAGATGCGTAATTGCAGAGCTCCGGGCGGGGAACTGTTGCACTGTAGCTGCCAAGGATGTGCCGGGATGTGTGTGCTCTGTGTGTGTGTGTGTGTGGAAGGATGTGGCCGGATATGGAAGGATGTGTGGCCCAAATGCCACGGCTTTTTGCATTGCCACTCCCATTGCCACATGGTGGCGGTAGCGTTGACGATGCCCCCATCTTGTCTTGTCGTAGAATGCAATAAATCCTGGACTGGCAAAACAATGACAAATGTCCTGGCTTCCGCTTTGCATATGTATGCATGTCTGTGACAGTGTTTGTACTCCGCCAGCCGGACGTTTAATTTGATATCCGCTTATGGCCAACAACAACAACTCGTGTCATTCGCATGTCTCAGTTAAATAGAGATTCGATTGAAACTCCAAGGCAAATTGTTTTTCCCATCATTTTCCATGCCATCTTAATGATTGCGGAAAAGTACAAAGTACCATCAGAATAAATTGCATGTATTCGTATATATTTAACCACAATATATATTATTGCACGTTGGATATCTTTTTGCAATTAGTTTTACACGACTTCACATCCGTTTAACTGTCAGGTTCATAATTATTGCTGGCGTACTAATAAATTTATAACCAATAAATTATGCTAAGCTCCGATGCCATATTATTACACGATATTAATGGGGAGTTTGTATTTAAGTGCAGTTTGTTTTAAATATATTTTTATTTATGCCACAAATTATCAACCTGTCTTATTACAATATACATATTTTTAGAAAATATTTCTCTTTTAAGAAACCTTTAAATATTATTAAATTATTTCATTATTCTTGCAGTACCCGCTGGCGGCTGTCATGTAGAACCATATATTAGCATCCTGCAATCGAAGTGAGACAGGCATCATGGTGGAATCCTCGAGCCTGGGGCGTACTCCGCCTGCGGCCCAGCAGCCCATTCCTCAGCAGCACTCGCCCTCCCCTTCGGGGATGCGGTGCGGCAACTTGGAGACCCGGGTACGCGGCGCCTGGTATCGCGTCCTGGTCACGCTTGAAACGGACTTCCTGGCCGTCAGCCTAGACGAGTCCTGCGAGGCGGCACAGCAATCTAACGATGGACAATCTACCACGCTAAACGGAACCTTGGGGTGAGTCATCGGAGAGTAATTACATTTATTAATAACTAAAATATATAAATATATAATTTATTTTCCAGGAGCAATCACAGCGGCGGTGGCGGTGGTGGCGGCGCCGGCGGAGGCGGAGCTGGTGGATCCGGCCAGAACGGCACCCTGCCCAGCTCCGCCTCGCTGCAGGGTATGAATGTGCAGGACACCGAACTAGATGGCACCGGGAGCAACGACAACAATGGGGACAGCCGTGATCCCTGCCTGAACAACAACAACAATGCCGGCGACGGAGGCGGCATGGATATGTGCGACGTACCTGACCATGTGGCCAATCAGAAGCGGCACGTTCGCATCATCAAGTCGGACAACAATGGCCTGGGCATCTCCATCAAGGGCGGTCGCGAAAACCGTATGCCCATCCTCATCTCGAAGATCTTCCGGGGCATGGCCGCCGACCAGGCCAAGGGCCTCTATGTGGGCGATGCCATACTCACGGTCAACGGTGAGGAGCTGCGTGACGCCACCCATGACGAGGCGGTGCGGGCCCTGAAGCGATCCGGTCGCGTTGTGGATCTGGAAGGTGAGTCCGATGATGCATTCGTTACTGGCCAGAGTGCCGGGATGTCAAATAGTTATTTGCGTAAAACATTTTGCACACACCAAGTGGGGGCTAGGTGGAGTGCCTGGAAAAAGTGGACGAGTGCTTAAAAAAACGCGAGTCAAACTAACAAGTAAACTATGAGCAGCATAGCCAATAGTGGGGCACAGTGGATTAGATTGGCCAAAGTGGGATATAACAAATATATTCAAATTTGTCGCCGTTTCTTAGCTTACAAAGAAAATATTTTAATCAGTTCTCGATTAACTGAATCAGATATATATCGGATTTTTCCTCTCGATTTTTATTCCAACAACTACATTAAGTGACCCACTTCAACATTCAGCCTTGTTTCCACCAGTTTGCAACTAAACCTTGTGAGAAATTCCAATGCTGAGTGGCTCCTTGTCTGCCTTGGAATCTTACTCATTAAAAGTTCCCAGCTAAATCAATCATTTTAGGTAATTCTTTAATTTAATCTTAAGATGTTGCATTACAGAAAAATAAACGAAATTCCCTTTAAATAAGTTGCAATGCAACTTCTCTAAACGAACAAATCATAAACGAACAGAGCAATTTAAATAAAAAAGTTTTAATCGTAATCCCCAACTACGGAATGACGCAACATCCATCTCGAAATTCAGATGCCCCGCCGTAGCAACCATAAAATACAAAAAATGCTATCTGCCACTTGCTTTTTTGTGATAAATTGTGTCTTTGATTCTATGCCCCGACCCCCGCCCGCACCTATAACTGCACAGATAATCTTTTACAAACTTGTTCAACCGTGATTAATTGACTGACAGAGGGGATTCTTTTTTGTCCCCTTGTTGTGGCATCCGTCCCATGGTAGGGCAGTGGAGCAGCGAAGCTATGGAGTGCAGTGGTGGCGCTGTGGAGTATTGGAGTAGCGAGCTGGAAAGGCGGAACAGAGGGTTTTAGTGCAAATACATACGTGGGATTACTCAGCAAAACATGCGAGTTACTGCCACTGATGTTGCCACTGTTGCAGCTGGGTTCCCATGTAAATCCCCACCAGCATCCACTGGCCAAAACGCCGCCTCCACCGCCCTTCATGTTGACTGTTAGCTGTTGACTGCCGTTAGTTGCGTTGGTTTGTTGGCTGGTTGGTTGGTTTGTTGTCTGGCGGGTTGGCTGGATGGCTGGATGGCTGGCTGGTTGGTTCGTTCGTTCGCTCGTTCGTTGCCTGGCTTGTTTGCCCCGGCTTGGCAATGAGTAATGAGAAAAGTTTTCTTTCCATTTGATCAAATGGCCCAAAAATACATAGTCGCCTGTTGCGGGTGGCACTGCCACTCCTGTCGAGTGGCAAAAAGCGAAAATGTTTCAGGTTGGTAAAGGTTACGGATGATGGGATGCCAGGATGCTGGGGATGCTGGGGATTGCCGGAATCGGATGCTACGCACTGCATCCTCAACTGCCTGTCTGAGTGGCTGACAAGCAGAAGCGGAAAGACATAAATAAGGCAAGGGTTATAGGTGATGAAAGCGGCGAGGTACAAATAGAAAACGAAAATAATTATCAACGTTTGCCAAGCAATCTCAAGGGAATCTTAATTCAAGTTTTGATGGATGATGCCTTTGAATTATTAATTGATTCTCTATAATCTGCTTGCTAATCTTTTGGTAAAGTTTTATACAAAGAAATGGTAGATTCCTTCTGAAGTTCAGAGAGATATCTTACAAATATCTTCCATGCCACTTAATCCCCACTCCTGAACGCTTCACTGATTACCAAATATATCTGCTTGGACACGCTGCATAAGCAAATATTCCCCGCATTTAAAAACGCCTTTGAATTTGCCTCAGACCTGATCTAATAACAACCGACACACAAGTACATAATCACACCAGGACATCATCATCCTAACCACATCGTGGACACACACAGAGAGAGAGAGAGGACAATGCCTAATCAAAGTGCTGGGGCAAAGTTGGAGCATCGTTTCCGGTTCATCTCCATTCAGAGTTCAGTTCAGTTCGGTTTGGTTCAGTTCAGATCCAGTGCTGTTTTGCTTTGCTCTCTGTGCTTCGCACAAAACACAATAAACAATAGTAAGCATCAATTAGGCGATGTACGGGTCTATCTCTGCGTTGTCCTTGCACACACACACAGAGCCGCATGTGGACTTGGTCTCTGCGTGTGCGTGCATCCTGTGGGCGTGACCCAATCACAAGCCAAACCATTTGGCATAAACAATGCAATGAACCGTGCACGACAATTTTGCTGAAACAACTTCCTCGGCGAGATGAAGGATATTGGTGTATAAGAATGGGGCGTGGATTCCCCCTCTCTGACACAGCCAATTCCATTTCCTTGACACACACATTTCCTGGGCACCAGCTGCTGCCGTTGCTCCTCCAGCTAAACAAACAGTTCAATTATTGCCTTTATGCCAGTAGCTAATATCTGAAGAGTCCAGCAGTGATCTCCGTTGGAGTTCAACAATTGGCAAAGCTGTTTCCGTTTTGCCAATTCCAAAGAGGGAAATTGTGCAAAAACACTCTAGAAATGGGTTTGAATAAGTTAAAGAATTAGTAGCACCAATGTCTGGTACCTAGATTTCTGGGAAGTCTTTTACACTGTGTTTGTCCAGGTACTTCCCTTGTTTCAATTATAACATTGTAAAGGAAACTGTTATTGTTATTTCTGCAAGTCCAAAGATATTATTCAAAGTTCTTAAGAAAAGGAAGCACTTATAGAAAATGGGAACTAAAATGTTGATTGCCAACGAAAGCTTTAAGTAAAACTCAGAACCATGTTCATGTCAAGTAGATACGTATATTTTGTTTCGCATTTTTCAGTTTCTTTTTTGGACAGCCGACATAATCCCTTAGATCCTTCTCAGGCGCTCGCTCCTCAGTCGTCGACGTGGCTGCTCCACGGCCAAGACAAGGCGACCAAACTGCGCTCCCCGGGCGCCCAGTGGCAAAAGGATTAGGCGACCGCTGGCCAGTTCGTTGGCCAGGGCCTCCTCCGCCGCTGCCTCCTCGACCAGCTCCACCTGCGATTCCTCCAGATCCAGCTCGTTCTCGGGCTCGCCCAGCTCGGGCACACCATAGGTGGCAGCAGGTGGACCGTAGGTACCCGCCGGGGTAACAGCCTTGACCTCCGCCTCGGGAATCACCTCCTGTTCGGTCTGCTCGGCCTGCAGGGCAGGGACATCAGCAACAGGCTGCTGGCCGTCAGCAGCAACAGCACCATCGGCGGCAAAGTCCTCGACAGCCTCGAGCGTGGGTGGCTGAAAGTCACGGGCCGGCTCCTGGGCCACCACCACCACGGTGTCGGGCTCCAGGGGATCCAGCTCCCCGGGGGCGCCGTAAGTGTTGGCGGGCGTACGAATGGCCACCTCCAAATCCGCTTCAGTCTCCGCTTCCGCTGCCGCTTCCGTTTCCGGCTGCAGCTGCTCCGTGGTGCTCAGGGGTTCGGTGTTCTCCAGGGTCTCCACATCGCTGGGAATGCTCGGGGCAGAGGTGGTGGCCAGAGGCTCCGCCTCCAGCTTTGGCTGCACTTCACCGGGCAAATTGAAGGGGATCCTGGGTCGGAAGCCGGCGGCCGGATACGGGGTGGATGAGTACTCCACCTGGCGCTGGCTCTTTGCCCGGTTTCGCTGCGGCATGGCCGAAATGGCGGAGATGGCCAGCAGGCAGAGGACCAGGATCAGGATGGGTTGGTTCCGCTTCATCATGTTGAGTACCGGACGACAAGGAGTGCTAACGGTTTGTGTCCGGCTGCTGTGGGTGCTTCGCTATTTATGCCACGACTGCTACTTGCGACTGCTACTATATCCCGCCGATTCTCCGCCGATCAGAATTCAGTAACGGTCGCAAGGTTATATTATGATCCCAGATGCACGGTGCACAGTGCGAATATACAAAGGTATGACTATTTTTGCGCATTTAAAAACGTATCGTGGCCCATCAACGCAGCCATCAAGCTCAATGTTAATGTCGCTTTAATATCAACAACCTGCCTGCCTGTCGGCCTGCCTGCCCTCCCCCGAAACTTCAGTTCCATCTCGGGCTTAGCCCTCCAAGACTCACGTCATCGTTGTCAACGTGCCTCGCATGCCACGCAGCTCGGAGCTCCGCAGCGGAGTCTCTGACTCGCATTTAATTTCGGCACCGGCACATGTCCATGTCCATGTGGGAGCTGCTGCTGACGGAGCTTGATCCATTTCGCCGCCTTTTCTGGGCCAAGAAATATATTATTGACAGCCAATTATGGGGTGGCCTAAACTATTTTCGTGGAATATTTGTTTGGCAACGAAACTTTTGTACACTGCCTGCCTTCCATTTGTAGGAAATTAAATTAGTGACTTTAGAAATTCGTGGAAATTAAGGGACCAGATAAAAGGTTCCAGTGAAAATCAATTGAATTAATAATCAGCTTAGGCTTTTACCATTTTTGCTAAGCAACTAATATTTATTTCTAAAGATTAAACAGAGTTGTTTGAGTTACTTTAGCGAAGCCATTCTAGTTTTAATCCTTTAATACTTATCAAACCGATTTAAGGAGCGCACATCCTGCCATTAATCAACCATAATTGCCCATATTTTATGAAGGACTCCTTCCACGGACTCCTCCTACTTACATTTGCCACATTCCTCTGTTGCGATTGCAAGTATTAACAGCCAAGCCAATCAATTAGCCAAGTTACTCTGCTGCGTAAGTGAGCCATCATCATCGTTGCTCGTTTTGTTGTGTTGAGTTGAGTGAGGAATTTTGTATTTTCGGCTTATGGGCTTTCGGTTTGCGGTCGTTTTCATAATTTCAACGGTGTGTTCATTAAATTAAAGTGGCCCAGATCTATAAGCACGCAAAGTGGCGCAAATGTAATCACAATTTCAAAAGCCTTTGGCCATGAATGGGCGACGACATGCTTAACAGCTCAGGACTCGCCGCCCGTAACCCCTTTATGCCCAGTGACTTCGGCCCAGCTCTTGATTCGAACTTCAATTTACAAGTTGGCCAAGTTGTTTGCCAAGCTCCGCTGGCCGCTGCTTCTGCTGTGCGCACAACTTTGGCCCAAAGTATTTGCGCCCAGGCAGCCGTCTCATTGTAATTTAAATAAGCCAGGAGGAAAGGGGAGAATCGGAATGGGATTCTCGGCAACTGGATTCCAACTCCGACTGCCAAATGTCAGCGACAGATTCCGCAGATGGCGACGGAGGCGACGACAGTTGGCTTTGCTCGCCGCCTCCCAGAAGTCCATTAGCAATGGTTTTTACAACTTGGCACACATTTGCGGACCCAGAGCACTCGGAGAAAATTCTAGTATTTATTTATATAAAGATAAAATGATGGTTAAGTTACCTTTTTTGGTAAACAAACTAGAAAGCCAAACTGACAAAAAAAAAACCTTTTTGAAGACAATAAAGTGGTTGTTCTTTTCAAATAAATAGCGATTTTTTATCAATTTCCTATTTCCTAGTTGGTAAACTCTATTATTTCAAGTGGATAGGTCCACCAGCTCACCCGCCAAGCCAGTGGAACCATCCCAGTGGCCTCTACTTAGCCAACCTGCCAACCACTTCCTCTCCAGGAACGCGTGAGATTTTACTCGCAAAAGTTTTGCGCAAAGTTTGTTTTAACGCACGATTTGCCGAATTCCGAATGCCGCCTGCTGTTGATATCATATTCCGAGCGACCAGCCACGCCCACTATACTATGGCTTGCCCCTTTGATTTATGCTTTTCGGGGTGGTGGTACCGGAGTGCGGTAACATTGCCGGATTTTCAGGATTTCCTTTTGCCGGCAAAGGTGTAAAAAAGTTTGTTTTTTTTTCTCGTTGGCCCCGACTGTAAATTAAGTGGGGTAATGTGGGCAGACCCAGAGCCAAATGAATGCGTTTTGAGTAATAATATTATCGTAAAGATCATCTAGTAGGGAGGGGGTGAGTCCAGAGTTAAATAAAATTAAATTACATTTTGTAACACGGCTTAAAAGCTTAGGAATAAGCGTTTATTTCACTGGGAGGGATATATTAGGGCTTACACTAGGCTTAAGTTGGCTTACATATTTCTATTACCTAAATTAAATATTTTAAATATATTAATATTGCGCATTTATATTGTATTTCAGTTACGGATAATATTTGTCATAATGAAATACACAAAAATCTTAAGTTTTTAGCGCTAACTTAAGAGATATTTCTCAGGAATTATCTCTAAATAAACTCCAAAGTTCAAGTAACTTCCGTATCTTTAACTATTAATTGCTAATTACATATAAATACTAACCATAATCACGCAAAGTTTAAATAAACACTTCTGTAGTGTTGCCTCCCTTACAGTATTTTTTCATGTGGCTTAGTAAATGTTTAAAGGCTTCCCTTAAATTGCTTTTTATGCCATTTTTGAGCTATATTTATTTAGCCCACATGTTGTAAGCACTAAGCAAATCCTTGAGTTTAATCTTCAGTTGAATGTTTGTAATACCATATTTATTTGAAAAATGCCAGAGCTAAAAATATTCATACTTAAGCAGCTAACAATTGTGGCCTGTGGTGCTTTTTAGCTAACTTTTCCATAACTTGTTTATTTTTCCAAGGATTGTTTTTTAGCACACAAACACGCACACACACACATATACAAACACCGTGAGCTGGGCAACTTTATTTACACTTAAATGCAAAAATTTGCACAACTTATTACAGTTGTTATTGTTGTTTTTGCTGTTGCATCTAAACTTTTGCCGCCGCTGCCAGTTGCGTTTTCTCGTTTGTCGTTTTGGATTTTGTTTGCTCGACAGTCCACTCCGAAATATACCACCCACTTTATGGCTAAAACCCAAAACGGCCGGATTTTAAATACCCTTGAAGAGGGTATATATAACGAAGAATATAACAAGGGATCGATTTTTAATGTAGTCGGAATATTCCCTCTCAAGAAACAGCTTTAATTATTATAAACAAGGCTAACAAACCATAAAAATACCTACATAAATTTGTCGATATTAATATCCTTTAATACCCCAACTGCCAGGGTATCCTTTCCTTCGAAACTGTATATCCCCCAGCGCTTTTCTCACAAGCTTCATCAGACTTTGCGCCTGCCGCTATAAAACAATTTTTTTTGTATATTTTCCTGCCTGGTTTGGCCGTTTGTTTGTCGTCGTCGTCGGTTGCATATTTGTGAATGCAAATGTTAGCACAGCTCCTGGAGAACGGCGGCTTAGGCCGGGGGGAGAGTTGGAGTGCCGTGGCGGCTTCCTCTTAACCCTTTAGTGTACGTAAATGCCAAGCAATTAGCAAGTGGGGCGGCGTCAGTGTTTGCGACATATAACCCATACGCCGTGTGGCCGTCCGCTCTAATTAGTTGAGCTAAACACACGAATTGAGTTGGACAAACCGCCGCCAACCGTCGGCGGCCGATGGCATTAAGTGTGAAAATTGAATTTCCAAATCATTCCAATGGCAAACGATGCCGGCATCAGCAACAACAACAACAATAATAATGGGAAGAGGAACAACAACAACAACAACGGCAACGACAACAGCAAACGGAAATTGTGCAAATGTTGTGGGCGGAATTCCGAGCAGGGCCAGTGGGTTGGGTCTGGGCTCTGTGTTCTGGCTTCTGGCTTCTGGGGTTCGCCACTCAGATGTACGTCTCTAAGTGGGGAGACTTCGAGAGTTGCCCCTTCCCAGGGCACCTGGCATCGCCATCAGCATTTGCATGAAAGTTGCACAGTGGTGAGCCAGCTCAGCTACGCTAATGTCATTATAAATGAATCACATTGCGAATTCAGTGAGATGTTTACAATTTGATGTTACAATAAAAGAAATAAAATAACAGCCAGGGATAGATTAGATTAGCTTAGGAAATACATTACTTTGGGTGACTCCTGATCTAGATTTTATTGAAAGCAAAAAGAAAATAGGTTTCTATTTCGAAATTCCCATTAACGTGGGTTATTACTAATTGATTATTATATGTATTTGCTTATTTTACCGAATATGATTTACTATTTTAGGTATGTGTTAAGTTGTTTATATAATTTATTCTAAAACTGAACTATTTTAAAGTGAAAGAACTTAAATGTTTCTTTATTAACTCTTTAAAATAGAATTTCAGGAATTTTAAAAGAATACAATTCTTTTTTATTTAGAAAACAAAGAGTAACTATCAAGCATACTTTATATGAATCTGTATAAACGGGAGTAGCCAAAAACAAGACAAGTGTTAAAATATACAATAAATAAATTTAAATATACCTACTTTTGTGCCAGTTCTTTTTGTACTATGTAACGTTTTTTTGGCACTTTAGAAAGTGATTAAAAAATCTCTAGAGATATATATTAATTTATATATATATTAATTTAACTTTTGCTTTTAAGAAAGCATTGAAAATTTTACCCAGAATCTTTCCAATTTCCCCACTGTACCCCAGAGTGAGCTTGTCGCTAGTCCGGGTGTTCTTTGGGTGTGCAAATCGAATAAAAATGGAGCGGAAACTCTAATGAATTTATGCCGCTGCCTTTGCCAAGACTGCCACAACAAGAACACCAGACAGCCGCATCGGCCACGTCGACTCCGGCGGACTGATTGAATGCTGTGTGTGCGAGTATTTCGCTGATGATACCAACACAAAAACAGACACATTCCGGCCTGCATCCATATTCATGCGATGCGATACCGTTTGATTTGCATCGATGTTTATGCTCGAATCCCTGATGGTTTTTTTCTATATCTCTTTACTTTTTTGCAGTTAAATTCCTGCGCGAAGTGACGCCCTACTTTCGGAAGGCGAGCATCATTTCGGAGGTGGGTTGGGAGCTCCAGCGGGCCTTTCTCTGTCCGCTGGGACCTGGCGTTCCCACATCTCCGCCTGCCCCCAAGACAACACCCCGGGCGGATACGCGATATATACCGCTGCAACTAACGCATCTGGCCAGAAATCTCAAGTACATCGACCCGGGTAAGTTTCTGCTTCTTGGATAAGATTCTACCCTAAGAATCGATAAGATAATACCCGAATAAATGTAATATATATATGTATTTTCTATCCTTTTCCCCACAGAGAACCGCTGCTTTGAGCTGCACTCGCCGGACGGCGTGCACTCGTGCATCCTGCGGGCCACGGACTCAGCGGAGGCTCTCGTCTGGTTCAATGCGCTCCACTCGGCCATGGGCAGCAGCACGCAACGGGCTCTGGCCGAGGCCAATCGGGCTCTGACCAATCTCATTGGTGAACTGAAGCACATCGGCTGGCTGAGCAAGCGGATGAGCGGTGGCGGTGGCGGCGGTGGAGGCGGCAGCTCGGGGAGCGCCGGTGGCGGAGCGGCCAGTGGTGGTAGCGGCACCTCGAACAGCGGCGTTGCCGGCGAGCTGGTAAGTGTAAGTTGACCCAAAATCCCAACCAGAACAAGAAGCCATTAGGCAAAATAATTGGGGGATTCATTTAACATTATTTCGTTAAACTTTCTTTGATTTTTCTTAAATATTTTTCTTTTAACAAACATGGTATTCATCTCCTCTACAGCCCAGCGGACGTTCCAGTTCGGAAAGCTCCGATGAGAGCGACAAGTGGCTACCCATCTTTGTGGCGGTGACTGAGCGCGAGTTCCGGATATACGAGAGTGCTCCCTGGTCGGTGGAGGCCTGGAGTCGTCCGCTAGAGATCTATGCCCTGGCCACGACACGTCTCGCGGGTGCCGGCAACAACTCCTCGCTGAATGTAAGTGGGGAAAACAATAAACAGAATAAGGGGCAGTATATATTGAAGGACTTGTTGTATCCCTTGGCAGGGCCAGCAGACCACGGTGTTCTGCGTCCGCTGCGGCACCGCCCGCGGCGTGCTCGTCTATTGGCTGCGCTCGGAGACGCACCGCGACATGGCCGCCTGGGCCCGGGCCCTCGTCCAGGGCTCCCACCAGGCGGTCAACTACCAGAGGGAGTTCTCCTTCCGCTGCCTGTTCCAAGGACGGCAGTGTCAATTGGTTGTGCACATAAATCGTGGCTTCTTCCTCTACGATTGCGGAGGATTCGCCCCAACAACGCCAACGGCGGCGGTGGCCACCACCAAGACGCAACTCTGGCAGTTTGCCTTTGACAAGCTGAAGGGTTCCGCGGACGACGGCAACAGGATGCTGTATCTGGACTTTGGCGAAGACGGAGAGATTGTGAGTCTCACAAGTGTTGAATATATTATATTAATAAATAATAAATAATAATTTGTATTGCAGGAACTGGACATGGAGTGCTGTCCCAAGCCGGTGGTCTTTGTCGTGCACAATTGTCTGTCGGCCAAGGTTCATAATATTGCCTAGAACGAGGTTCAATTCGAGGGGACTATCCGTTAATTGTATATGTGTTTAACCAGTGATGGATCTACCTTCTGTTTCTCTAATTATAACCATGATCAAAAGTATTAGTTATTATTATAACTCTGTTGTTTTTTTAGCTACTAAACTTTTTACACGTTCTACAATACATTTCAATATGTGCAATAATTACTTAATCTTGTCAATTAGCTAAGATTTAATCCAGAAAAGTCTTATGCCAAGATGCAAATATTTTTATAATATTATTTAATATTTTCCGCCTAAGCCCAAAAGCAGGCAAGCGAATGTTTCGAGCCATTTCATTTTACCTTCTACGAGTATGCCGGAAAATAGAAACATGTCTAGAGATACTTATTAGTCCTATTGGGACAACGACTTAGTTAATTTAGCAAAGCGAGTGGTAGATAGTCGTAGTTGAGTGAGCATTTCGTGCTTCCTGATGGCTATGGAAATGGATTAGTTTTGATAGGTTTAGCTGGACGATGGGAAGCATGAAGACAAGGTAGATTTTTTGACAAAACAAAATAATAATGCAAAAATAACGAAGCACAAACCAAAACAAATTACGGAAAGTAAAGACAAAAAAGAGCAAAACTTTATTTATCTTGTAAGTAGACGTAAATTCCTTTTTTACGTGTGTCTTTCACACAGGAGATACCATATACCATCTAAAGTGAAATCGACGGAAGAAACGAACTCTAATTCTATGAAACTCTACAACATTTGCATAAACGTTGAACAATAATTATCATAATTGTACTTACCTAATTGTATCTTGTATCTTGTATCTAAACGAAGCACACATATCTCGATGCCCACTCCTCCGTGGCATCGATATCGATCGTGGACTAGCCTCCCAACTAAACTAAACTATATATAAAATCATAGAGTTATCAACAAAATAAAAAGAAACATACGAGTACATATATATCCAGGCCAGTTCGCAATTTCCCCCCAAACTCTTCATGTACAAGCCATCGATCATATGCAATTATTATACATTTATATCTACATATAACGTGACACATATTCATTTTATGAAATTAGAAATTTCGTTATAGACAAAAACAAAAAAATAAAAACGAAACGAAGAAGAACAACATAAGTAATAAATGAAAATGACAGAAATCAATAAGAAAATGACAAAAAATAAGACGTACAATATTTTTAACGTAAGTAGTGTTGAATCTTCGATAATAAACTTATATATAAATACAATACCATCAAAATCAAGGTGTTTCTTATTTATTTATCACAAATGTTCTTGAAAAGGTAGGAAACTAATATGAAAACACAAAGGTATTAGTTTAATATTTAATTTAAATTAAATTGAGATTAATGCAAAGAATTCCTTAGTTAACCCTTAATCTCCTCCATTAAAAAACCTCAAAAAATAAATATGAATATTCACAGGAACTCAAGAATGTTGTATTGACTTTTCAAGACCAAGAAAAGACCACAGGAATCCAATTAAACCACGCACAAGTGCAATTTCGACCAGTTAACCCTTCAACCACCGATGTGCATTTTATGCCTGCAAAAATGTCTCTGGGTTAGCAGGCAATCAACGAACTTGTGCTTGTGCCACCACCAGCCTGTTGCTATTGTTGTTGCCCCTCCCCCACCTAAGACACATTTATTTCCTGCGAGTGTCAGTGTGTTTGTATGAATTTATTTTCAATTTTATCATTTCCCATTTAAGACGAAAACAAAGTCACCCGAAGAACGTGACCAGCATGTCCAACAGCTGGCACGGTCAAGCCACTAACTTTGCTCATCACAAAGTTAAACCGACAAAACTACACAGGCTATACGCACAGAGGCATATTCCACATATACACAGCTGTGGTCACAAAACTAGATAAACTTTTATTAAAGGTCTATACAAATATTTGCAATTTAATTTATTTTTAATTTTAGTGGTAAATAATAACGCAGCAGGCCTTAGTGATTTTTACGTGTAACATTAAAAACTTTGCTTATTTATTTTGGTTTTTGAATTCATAATAATTTGATTAATAAAATTTTAAGTGACCGTTCTTTGTCTCTTATATTATATCCGTTGAAAATATTTCATTGGTAATATATAACATAGTATAAATAAAAATGCATCTGTACCTATACTTTATATTTTATATTTCATTTTATTTGAGTTCATTGGGTTAAAGTTAATACTTCTTTGTAAAGCCTAGAAAATAATGCAGTTTGAAGCCAAAATTGTATCATATCCTTTCAGTTTTCATTCTTAAATATATACAGCTTGATTGATTTGGTTTATGAAATACGATCCAATCTTGAACATTTTAATATGTTTCTTTATACGAACTATTAAAACTATTCTATCATTTAATTTATTAACAAAATTTTGAAAACTACTAGGATTTCTCTTTTTAAAAACTTATTATTCATTCCCCTGGTATTATTTTTCTTAAATAACCAAAAATACACTATTATTTTAACCCATTCTGTAGACCGAATATGTGCGGCGGAGGTGAAGACGAAAATGTAAAGTGACTTTTTGGGGTTGGCACTCTGACCATCGTTGCGGTCAATGGGGGCTGGCCGTGTGGGGCTTAAGGTGTAACGACCCAGGCCTTTCTGGCCTCCTTCAATGCCGCCACACACTCACAGCCACACTTAACACCCACACACACAACACCTCCTCGCACAGACACAGCCAGGCAAACATACTCAGAGAGAAAGAGAGCGAGAGACTTCGGGGGAATTACATTTCCGGTTTGGTCCGTTTGCGGAAGTTTCGCGTCAAATTAAATGCTCAGGGCTAAAATTATGACGGCTCCCGAATCGGACTCGGACTCGGAATCGGAATGGGAATGGGAATGAGAACCGGGGGGAGAACCTTCGTTCCTACTCGTATAAATACGCCCCGTCTGGAATTGATTGCCATCAAATCGTCAGCAAATTGACCAGCGAACATGTTAAAGGGACTCCTCGTACTCGGTTGCGCACTGCTCTGCCTTTTTGCGGTCCAGGCCGCCGTTATCCGTAACGAGGCGAATGCGGATCCGGATCCCCTGCTGCCAGAAGTCACCACCGTTGCGGTTATCCTGGATCAGCAGGAGGAGGGCCTAGCCCCTACCACCACTGAGGAGTCGAGCACTTTGGCCTCTCCCGCTCTGAGTCGCGACGAGGAGGCCAGCATACTGATTGACCCCGCCCCAGGAACATTGCAGGAGGATGCTCCACCCGCTGACCAGAAGTCCGGCAAGTTGCTGCTGCTAAGCACGCCACCGAAGAGACACCACGAAATAGAGCGGGAGCTGGAGGAGCAGGACGAGGACGAGGACAAGGCCGGCGCTGAGCCAACCACAACAGAGCAGCCCAAGGATAATGAGCAGGAGCAGGAGGAACAGCAACAGAAGCAGGAGGAGGCTAGTGCAACCACAGAAAGCAGCACCACTCCGGCCACAACCAGACTGTTTGCCATCGATGCCAGTCCGGCGGAAAAGGACTCTCCGGCACCCAATGTCGCCATATCCCACTCGCAGGATAATGCCACCATCTCGATTGCCGAGCAGCCGCAGGTGCCCAGCGACAACAATGCCGCCGTGGAGCTGGCTCTCGTGGAGCCGGAGGCGGAGTACGTATTGTTGAACGACGGCGACATCCATGACGAGCTGGACCTGCAGCTGGGCAGCTTCACGCACATCGACAGCGATGTTCACTTGCAGCCGGTGGTGCACTCTGTGGAAATCGTGCCCACCAGCCTCGATGATCCTTTGATTGTCAATTACGTGCACAATTTGCGATGACTCGGTCCTCAAATGGCCGTAGACATGGGCGTGGCCGGGCGAATCAATTAACCCGTCGCGATGGTCCCGCGGACTCTGTTAAAGTTTGTTTTCAACTCTCGTTAATGTCCTTTGTTGCTTCTTGACTACGAATACTACTGAAATGGCTTTTTAAGCAGCCTTTTAACGAACAAAATAAATAATGCAAAATATCTTTTAAACGAAAGAATTTACAAGGAAATTATTTACTATGAAAATATTATTATATATCATTTACTTGGATTTTCTTTACTATATTTTTAATATTTTTTTTTAGCTGGGATGTATTTAATGTCAAATTAGTACATAATCGTGAACTTACTTTCTTTCTTGTACGAGTACAGAGGGCTTCTTACATTCTTGTCAATACTAGATATTATTAATCATAAGATTTACAATATTTAATTATTTAAATTATATTACAAACATAAATTGAGAGTAATTCTTGCTGAAAAACATAAGGTTAGGTTAGGTTCTAGTTCTTTACTTATCTAATAAACCCTAGAAACTTTCAATTGCATATCTTAACCTTTTCACAGAATTGGTTTAGACAACAGCAAATCGGTTCATAAATAAGACGCTTTGTATGAACGTTTATGGATGCTGTCTCTGCATTTGAATGCCGCGCTCGGAACCCACGAAATTCTCATATAAAATATTCAGAAATATTGCCATAAATGTCTGCCACAAAACCGAAAACTCCTCTCCCGCTCAACAAGTACTTTTCGTAGAAACGCAGGTTCAATGGTCTCCGTCGGATCCACATCCACATCCGCCGCTCCCTAATACCCTAACCTATCCACCGCTACCGATAAAGGAAGCACTCGCACTCACACTCGCATACTCGTTATTCAATTTGAATCCGCCAGAACGAGAGGGTGACAGGAGGAGGCAATGGAGACATGGCAGGCTCCTTAGACGCCTCACGCCTTTCCGCATGCCACGCACGTCCCACGGTTAAAACTTTGCACATCCGCACGTCAAATTTAATACGGATGCGCCGGGAAGTAGAACTCGAACTCGAACTCCACTCCCCGAATTTGATAGGAAACTGTTTGTAGCTCCGCCTTCTACGATAACAACAAGACTAACATTTAACAAAACACTCAATGACGTTAGACAAACAAAGTTTGAGACGTGCCCGAACTTCCGGTCGATGGAAATGATAAGACTGATGACGTTATAATTTGTATACCTATAAAAACTTTGCGAGAATCTTTGCTGTCAAATAAGGGTTTAAGCTAAGAGTCGCTTGTGGAAAGGGATATGTATAATACCAATAAAAATAAGAGTTTTAGGGTAAGGTAAGGCATAAGTTTAGGGTAAGTCATATATAATTATTTCTGTAAACCCTCATTAAATATTTAAAGGTACGAACAAAAATTTATAGTAAAGGTAAATAACAATAAAAAACATTTATTTTCTCACATAAAAAGGTAACTATAAATACTGAACTGTTAACAGGGCTTAAAATAAAATGATTCCCTCGGAAATCCTCACCAGCGCTGCTCCACATGCGTGGTATACACGAATCCCCTTTGCCTTGGAGCCTGCACCAGAGGCTGAGAGCGCAGGGGAATGGCCACTGGAATGGAGGACGGAGCTCTGGCCACCACTACCGCAGGCCCCAGGTTGGCTGTAAAGACCACACTCTCCGCGTCGGGTTCATCCTTGGATCCTGGCTGAGGCGTGGGCTTCAGGGGATCGGTGCTGACGCCGCACACGGGATGATCAGCGTTGCTGTCTGTTGAGTTATTGGAGATCTGCTGCTGCTCCTCCTGATTCTGTTCGGTGGGCAATCGGAAAGCTCGACTTGGACGGTAGCCAGCTGGGGGATAGGGAGCCTTCGCGAAGGCACGTCCGGAACGGAACTCGAAGGCCGGAGGAGGAGCTGTAGTGGTGGTTGCGGCATCCAAAGAATCCCAGTTGGTGGTGGTGCTCAAATCCCCATCAGTGGTGCTGGTGGAGAGATCATCCGCTGGCAGTTCCGTGGTGGTGGTTAGCTGATCCGATCCTAAGCCCGAACCCTCGGCGGGCACTTCTTGCACCTCAACTTCGATTTCTCCTGGCAGCCAGAAAGAGCGACCTTGGGGCCTGTAACCCGCAGCGGGATAGGGAGCCGCCTTGACCTCCACCGCAGCTGGCGCTGCCTGATCCTCCTGCACGCTAACCGCATAACGATTAATCCTGATCTGACGCGCCTCGATCTGGTCGAAACTCAAAGCCCAGAGGCAAAGGATAATTGGTGCAAGCCTTTTCATAATGAACTTTCGATCTCGGCCCGGATTTAGATCCAACTGATTCCAGCTGCCAATGGAGCCGGGTTTTTATACAAAGTTCTCGAAAAAGCAAGAGTCGTCCCGGGGGGAAATATAGACATGAAGCTTCTATATCGACATCGACATCGATTAGGCGCACACTTAATGATTTATTTTGCATTGTTTTTTGTTTGCTTCTGGTCTCCGCCACGTCCGCCGGCGACTCATCCGCCACATCCCTCACATTATAGTGTCTGCCCAACCGCCCAAGTGTCCGGTGTCCGGTGTCCACGTCCACGTCCGATTCGCCATGTTCTATGAAAATTAAATGCGTTTCCTACGTGAGACGCAATCCAATATGCGACCAATTGAAAGCGAAAACGAAAACGAAGACGACAACGACGGCGACAACTGTTGTTGTCAATTGCATTATGCTGGAATTGTCAGCTTTGAGCGTTAGAATTTTTGATTAAACGCTTATAATCGATATTTATGCGATCAACGATTTGACGTTGAGGTGAGCCCCAAGGTCGGAACAAGTGACTGGGCCTACTATTACTCCCCCAACGACCGCCTCATGTCACGTCCTGTCCGCTCATTAAGTGCTGCCAACTGACGATGATATAATATCATTTATTATCTGATGACAGATGACGGGTAAGTCCGGGAGGTGCTAACAAGATTTATATAATACCTTAAGGAGTTCTTGAGCTTGAAAAGAAATCTCTAGCAACCTGCCAGTGATAGATTCCTAAATATAAAGCTAAGCATCGTAGAGATTTTCGAAAAATATTTCTTGGTATTCAATATTTCCAACTTATGTGCAACAAAACTCTTTAATTTATGTATTAAATGAATATTTATTTTAGTTTAATCTAGGTTTTTTCAACATAAAATACAGCAAGCCACAACTTTTAATTGGCCAAATTGATATATGTTTCATGTTGAGTAAGTAGTGTATATTTATAAATTAAAGCCTCTTCTTTTTGAATTTATTTTCAATGCTTCTGTATATTTTCTTTTAATTTCTTTAAGTTCATTAAATTTCCCTTTTAAACTTAGTTATAAAAACTTAAAAACATAAAATTAAACCAATTTTAAAGCTTACACATATTTGAAACCACGCCGACAGAGTCAAATGGATTTTCCCCCAATCCCACATGGATATCCTTAAACTTCACCCAGTATTTATGGGGCAGCCATTAATTCCACCTCCTCCTGCCACTTTAAGAGCATTTTAATGTTGATCGATTGGCCGAATCGAGGTGGAACACACGCTCCGATTTTGGACTGATTAATGGCGGAACTATAAATATTGGCCCGTCCAGACCTCGGACCTCTGCATCTGCTACTTCTTTCTGGTCACGTCGTTACCAGCCGCATAAAGACGCCGCAGACACCGCCGATCATGGCGGCTCTGGACTATGGATTATAGAATATAGTGGTGTGTCGACGTCAGAGCGTAGGTCCAAAAAAGGATGCCGATGCCTATGCTGGGTCCATGCGCCGCACACTAAACAGCTGGGCGCCCAAGTCCTACCTATAAAAACGGCCCGGGAAGCAAACCAAGTCATCAGTCGCTGGTTCAGTCTTTCCCGAGCGAGACACATCCCAAAATGGCCAAGTTTCAAGCAGTTCTCCTGGTGGCGGCTCTCAGCCTGTTGGCCGTTTGTGAAGCCCAGCAACAGCGCCAGCGATACTCGCAGCGTCTGAGCCGCGGACGCTCGAGGTATTTCGCTCGTCAAGAAGTCGCTCCAGCTCCCGCAGATGGTGGCGACGTGGATGCTGTGACGCCCTATCCCTCGGCTGATGAACTGAAGCCGGAAGTACCCTTCGATGAGGCTGCACCCTCGGCCGCTGATCCCACACCGGATGCCGTCTATGGACCACCAGATGCTGCGCCCAATGCCGTTCCCGATGAGGTCTATGGCCCTCCGGATGTGACCGGAAACGATCTGCCGCCCGCCGCTGATATTCCTGCAGAGCAACAAGCGCGTCTGGTGGCCGCCAGAAGGGCGGCTAACTACAGGAGGAATGCCCAGCAAGTGGCCTATCGTCGTCCTGTCTCCGCTGCCGCTCGTCCGGCCAAGCTAAGTGCTGCCCGCTCCAGCGTGCGACGTTTCTAGAACGAATTCCACAATTTCAGGCTCTGAGGTAAGCAATTTTATTACAAACTATTTTAAGTATATATAGTATATACTATTTTAAGTATAATAAAATAATATTATTTTCCATCTAAAACCATTTAAAAATGAATAAAATCTAATTAGGATTAATTTTTCCTCCTCAGTGTACGATTCAGCTGCCATTCCGGAATTCCCGAAACCCAGAACTCAGAAACCAGAACCCGAAAACCCATGACGATCCAAGCCAGCCATGATGACGACACAGATACACCTACTCATACACACACTATGTCTCTCGCCAGCACAAACACACTCACATGCGAAAAATACTCGATTGTAAGCAGAACAAAAAATGCAAATAAATAAATGATATGTTTGGGTAAACATAGCCAGAACGTTCTCTTTTTTTGCCAGACATTCCGGTGATTCACTGGACTTCGCCACGGTAGACGCGCCCAAAGAAAAAATACAACAAAATTGCTTGCCAATATGCGATCATTTAGGGTTAAGATATACTTATGTTTCTGCGGCGGAATGGGTTAATGGGAGGAGCGGAGGCGGGACAACCGGTTTCAGGATCGCGCACGCGTCACAATGCGATGACGAACCTCGGCCATAAAGCGAAAAATAATTGCAGCAGCGATGGGATTGCCCCAACCGCAATGATAATCAAGAAAGCACCGAATTTCCAAGAGATCAACGAATGTGAAGTACCCTCGAATGCGTGGGAAATCGATGAATAAAATATCGGGCGCAAGAGTATTCTATATTCTATTTTGTTGACTTATTTATTATATTTAAATTTCGGTACAACTTAGGTTAATAAGGTTTAACCTTTTAGTCCCTTATCGGCTTTTAGTTTAAGGTATTTTTCTACACCAAATTCTTAATCTTTTTATTTTAATATTTATTAGATGATACAAGTATTTATTTCTTTATTTACGTTCCTGAACTGTTACTTATTATACTATATATCCATTTGGAACTGGCTGTATCGCGAGTCTGGACCTATTTAGGCAAAAGACCAAGTATTTTTAACAGAATAATATATTGTTATTAGAAATATATGGGCCGCTGACTTTTAATATTAAATGTTAATATACTTGGTCTTATATACTTTTTCAAAAGACTTACTATAAAATCAATTTTTATATTAAGAATACTTCTGTTCCTTGCAAGATTTAATTTCTAAATCAAAGCGAATAGTCTTCGAGTCTTCATGAACTTTTTCCAAAATATTAATATTTTGACAATCCAATTTCAAAACACCTTTAATAAGGGCATACAAGACACTTATTAAATTCATTGGAATTAAGAAATATGTAAATATTAACACTAAACAATAAAGAATCAATAGTTGAAAGTGAAAATGCAAACGGACTGGATGAATGGCTTTTAGCGACATTCCTGGAAGATTTTCTACTAAAGTGTCTTTATGTAAGGCTACAATGGCATTTCTTAATGATTAAGAACAAATAAGGAAATAGAGAGAAATAATGAAACAATTCTTACCATGACTCTACAGATTTCCCACAAAAACAGAGAGATAGCGAAGGAGAAAAGAGAGAGGGTCTATATTATAAACAGATCCAATCGTTTGATAAGCCGCTGCTCAAACCCCATTTGGACTTGTTTGGTAGCCCGTAGCCAGTCTCAACTGACTCAACTCAAATGGAAGCTGCGAGAGCTGCTGCTTATTTAAATAATCTTGCCAGCCATCGCCGCTCAGTTGCCGGAGCAGACGAGACGAGTTAACATCGCCATTCGAGATCGCGGAAGGGAGATTCGTAAACGAAAAAGTGAAATTCGCCTTGCAAAAATGCTGAAAATTATCTGTGCCGTGGCTATCATTGCGATGACTCTGCTGGAAAGTGCCCAGGCTCAACGACCCTCCTTCGCCGGTGTGAGACCCCCGGGCGGACTCAGTCAGAAGGACAAGTACCATGCTCCCCAGAACACCGCCGTGGAGAATATTACCGGAGTGGACATAGCCACCAGATTCGGAGAGCCCTCCCCTTCACAGCAGCCGGCTTTGGTCAACCTGCCCTTCGGTGCTGCCCAGAGGCCACCCATGGGAGTTCCCCTGGTACTGCCCACCAGTGGCATCGTTTCCAGTCCGAGTCAGCCAGCCCCCTCAGCCACGCCCGATGTGGCCAATCGTTTTGGAGCACCAGATTCGAGTTCGACTGTGGGATCAGCGATTCCAGCAACTAGTCCCACCTTTAGCTCGAGTATTCCCCCTGCCAGTTCTGCGAATCCCGTGACCAGCAGCGGGAGCACACCGATTCCCAACCGACTCCCCGTCGATGCTCACGGGGATCAGGATTGGGTGAACCACCTGAGCTCCCTGCCCGTGGAGAACCAGCCCTTCTGGTTCGTCAACTATCAGGCCATCGAGGCTCATCGGAACAGCTCGAGACCCAATGTGGGCGCTTTTGAGACGCGGGGATCTTTCTTCCGAGGCTAAAAACTTGAATGGGGATTCTCGGAAGTCCGCACTCAAACCATAATCGCTAGACTTAAGTCATTATGTACAGCTCTTATTTATTTAAATACTTTGTTTTTGGAAGTCAATGGCTGTGTTTTTTATGGGCTATGATAACCTTTGTCTCTGGGGAATCCACTCAAAATTGATAAGCCGGAATAATCAGCTTCTCTTTGTGCCTTAAATGAGAACGTGATTAACGATTCCCAGCAGAGACTTTGAGCGCGACCAATTAAGCTGTCTATTTCAGTTAGTTAATTGAGAGAGAATTTATTGAAAGCTCGGTGATTAACATTATGAAAATAAGCTACATTCGCTACATTTGAATTGCAAAGTGGTGGCCGTTAATTTACTTAATTATCTCTGGATTTAGTGGTAATAAAGCGACCAGCCTCCATAGTGGTTATATATAGTTGCCACCTTTTAACTTATGAGCTTGGTACTTATGACAACCTGTCAGAATATTCAACAACTTGGCAAAACATTTAAGAATGAGAGCCTGTTCAATCGGGACCCAGCCACTTCGGCTTAAAATAAAATAAAGCATTAAAAATGCATTGGAAGAGGGAAACAAACTTGCACAAAAGGCCATAAAATGCCGGGCCAAATGTGCACTAAGACGAGGCGAACAAGAAGCCCTTAGAACGCTGCCAGAGCAATTTACATGCGACCGGGGGACAGGGATACTCGCTCGTATGCCAAGGATCTGGGGTAAGGAGATGGCAGCTCCACAAAGGGTCCTGTGCTAAGCCATTGTTAAAGGCCAATGATTCGCAATAAGTTGGTGGTGAATGGAAAACTCTTGGCCATGTGTGTGTTGGTTTGCAACAAAACGATGGAAACACTACAAGTTGTCGAACATTGTGGCAAATTGATTTCAATGTATTTTTAAGATAGAAAAAGGGCTATTATTCTCCTAAAATATTCATTTTTAAATATAAATTTCAATGTATTTTATATACAAATTTTTTGCTTATTAAATCCCTTCTAAAAATATCCCACACTCTAATCAGTTCAAGTTTGAGCGAGGTGTGATTGAAAAACCCTCTAATTACTCCCAAAAATTAAAGCAAAAGCAAGTGTTTCCATTACCAAATATGTATATTATATATATTTCAAACAAGAAAAACAAGTTCTAGGCGATCAGAGTAACAAATGGCATACGTTGGCTATAGTTTACCAGCCCAACTGCTGGGGGGCGGCGCTGTAGGCAAGGTAATAGGGCTGCTGGCCCGCGCCCACATAGTAGAACTGGGGAACTGCAGCAGGAACGGGAGCAACAGCAGCCACAGGAGCCACTGGAGCCACAGGGGCAACCGGAGCCACCGCCTCATCCACAGGCAGCTCCTCCAGACGAGCGATGCGCTGACGTTGGCGCTTAGGCTTGGTCAGCTGCAACTTGGCCAGTCTCTGGCGGCTACGCAGGCGGGCAAGAACGGAGCCGGGCGTGGTCACCTCCAGAGAGCTCTCCTCGGTGTCCACCTCCTCGGTCTCGGGGCTGGGCTCAAAGTTATCCACCGGTGGCTCCTGCTCCGCAGGCAAAGCGGCCTGGGCATCCACATCGGAGTCCTCAGGTGGTCCATAGATAAGAGCGGGCTCCTCAGCCGCAGGTTTCAGTTCCGCCGCCGAGGGATAGGGCGTTGGTGCCACCTGCTGGCGGGCAAAGGTCACCGGACGCAGACGCAGGCGTCCAAGACGCACATTCCGCCGAAGTGGCGCCTCGGCCGTACAGCTAACGGCACAGATGGCCAGCAGGAGAGACAGGGATGCGAGGAGCTGATGACGTGCCATGATCGTGTGACTTGCAGTGCTGCTTTGTTGTCCATCGTATATGGTGCTTTAACTTTTATACCCGCCGACGGTGGCCCTGCTGATCGGCGGACGCGGTGGTCAGCGATTCTAGACCGAGACCCAGCGACGCCGTGCATTTTAAGCAGAGCGCCAACGCAGCGATTTGAAAGCCAGCGATGCGTATGTCAAGCAGGCGCCGCACAGTGGAGTGGAATTTAAAGTGCTATCAAAACTCTAGCACTAGTTGAGCGTTCAGGTGCGTATTTGGGTGGACCTTAGATCTATTTGCCCTCGAAAGCTGATTTAACACTGTCTAGATTAATATTTATTACTCATACGCAGTGGGGCCTGGGCTAATTTAATATTACTTGACACCTGTAGCCTAGATTTTCCTTCTTATAATAGAACCTTAAAGAAATTACAGCTGCAGGGCCTTGCCATGGTTTTTAAAATTACAATTACCTTAAGAAACTACATTGACTTTCAAGGCGTATGAGTAATTTTGTATCCCTTCTTTTAATGTATGTAAATACTTGCTTTATTTTTATTTTATAATATATTAAAGAAGTTTTACGTGTGTTAAATACATTTTTCAAGTAATATTTATAGAAATATACTAAAATATAACTTATTCCAGTCCAAAATAACCTCCTACTGGTCCACCCCATTGCTCATCCGCCGTGGGGCCAAGCTAAGTGTCAAAGTTAAGTACCCATGGGTTATAATTAACGACCGATGGTTATGGCTTAGACATGGGCCCTTGACTAAATATTGTCACGTCCAATAGGCCGTCGAAAGGGTGTCCCTCGATGTGCCAAATATGAGTGGCCAAAATTTCGGTGTATATAAGCCCGGTGGCTGCCAGTGACTGACAACATTCTAAGACAACTCAACATCAGCTCAACATGGCCTACAAGTTCACCTGCTCCGTGCTCCTGATCGCTGCCCTCGCCGCCGTTTCCCTGGCGGAACCGGCCCGATTCCGTAGCCGATCCTCTCGCTTCCAATTTGCTCGCCAGGAGCAAGCTCCAGTGGATGCGGCTGCTCCGGCAGATCCCGCTGTGGACATAGCACCCACTCCGGCCTCAGCTCCCTATCCTCCAGCGGGAGTTACCCCTGAGGTGCCCTTCGACCTGCCCACGGAGACAGAGGCTCAGCCGGATCTGACCTATGGACCTCCAGCAGAGCCGGACAACACCTACGGACCTCCTGCCGAGCCGGATAACACCTATGGCCCGCCGGCTGATTCTGTCGCTGTGGACCAGGCACCTGTTGATGACCCCGCCGCGGAGCCCATTCCGGCCAGTCTGATCCAGCCACGTAATGGACGCCTGCGCAGCCGTCGCCCTGTTTCCGAGAGGCTCCGTTCTGCTCAGATCATTCGCTCCAGGCCGGTGCTGGTCTATACCATTTGAGATGGGTTTATTTTAAGGCCATTAAGGCTATTAAGAGTTGCTTATGATGCGAATTGAATCGAAACCTTAAGATACTTGCATTTTCTTGTTGCTAAATAAATAACACTTTTATTGTTGAATATTTTAAATGAAAGATTGATCTCTGGGAGTTGTGGAATACTAATCTATAGTTGAAAAAACCACGAATGCTTTTACGACAAAAGTATATTGCAAAAAGAGTTTTTTACCTACAACTAGATACATTTTTCTGAACTTCCTAAAAAGCAAAAATAATAATAAAACTTTTACAAGTTTAAACAGCTGAGAAATACCTAATTTTATGTGGTAATTCCATAAAATGCTGATAGCCAAAATGGAATATTAAGTAAAAGCGGTCATCTGATTTTTGTCATTTTATGAATGTATATAAATGTATAACTAAAGTCTTTTATTGCTATTAAAACCAAATATATAATTTATGTATACTTTATACCTTATTCTCCACAAAAAAGCAATTTTTAAACCAAATTCATGGCTTAAAAACAATTGATTTCAAAAGTTATACCTATGTATATTCAGCTAGGAATTATTAAACAAATTATTAATATTATTTAGGCACTTGACACAATAATATTTTCGTAGACCTTGAAACTACTCGTATGAATATGTATGCCCATGACTGGGGACTGGCACTGCGACGTGCCGATTCGCCGTCATTCTCAGTGGACATTTGCATAGCCTATTTCACTTCTCATGAATTCAAAATTCATCAAACGACGAAATTATGAACAGCCAAGAACCCAAAATCTAAAACCAACAACAAACAAAATCAAATGTGCTGAGCGACCCCAAAAACCGAAGTGTTAAGAGTGTTAATGAGTGGATCCCAAGGGGTCTCCGAGGAAATGGAAGTGGAAGCCTATGCGAACTGATAGCATTGGACATATAATTTCGAAAAAGGGTCACGTATCGAGTATTAAGCTGAAGCCGCGCATCGCCGCCGATCAGCGCAACATAATCAAAGTTTTACCGGGAACGGGAGCCTAAAAACTGAAAGTGACGAGCATAAATTATAACAGAACTCGATCCGGTAGCTAGGGACTATAAATAAGCCGGGTCGGATGGGGAAATCAGAACAGAAGCCCTTCAGCCGTCAAAATGATCAAAGCCAACTCTGCAATCGCTCTCATTCTTGTCCTGAGCCTGGTGGCTCTAAGCTCCGCGGAGCCACTGCGCCGCAGATTCCTTGCCCGTCAGGTGGAGGCCCCAGCCAGTCCGGCTCCAACGGGTTATCCCGAGGCAGGAGTCACGCCCAGCATTCCCTTCGATCTGCCCAGCTCGACGATCAAGCCCGAGAATACTTACCTGCCGCCCGATAACACCTACGGACCACCGGATAACACCTATGGACCCCCGGACAATACATATGGCCCACCAGACAACACCTATGGACCACCGGAGGCCGATTTCGTGCCAGCTCCTGAGCCCGAGCCGGAGGCACTGCCCGAGAATCCCATCGAGACCGATGACATTCCGGCCGCTGAGGATGAGCCAGTTGATGGTGGTGCCAAGCTGCAGCCTTCTGACGAGGACGCAGAGGAGGATGAGCCGCAGCTGGAGGTGACCGAGGATGGCACTGTGATTGTCCTGGCCACCAGCCTCGATCGGCCCCAGCCCCCGGCTGTCCAATCGGCCCGCCTTTATCAGCGATTCCCTCAGGGTCGTCGTCGTCAGCTGCCCGTTCCCCAGCGACTGATCCTGCGTCGCAGTTGGTAGAAGCCAAGGACTCTTTTAAATTATGTTATAAAATGCTTACTTAAAGAAAGCGAAAACTGCTTTGAAAATAATAAAATATGAATGTTAAACCCAAACATGATCTTTGTGATAATTTTAAAACAAATTTCAGGTGTATCCCTTTTTTTAACGATTACAATTTGTAGAAATTTCCCAATTTATTGTAATAAAATGGGTGTTTATAAAATTTATGAAACATTTACCCGAAATATACGAACCTTTTCATAACATCTATGAGTTACACCTCTTTTAGTCATCACTGCAATGGGCACGTAACTTTCGGACTTGCCGAATAAGTCATCGGCCTCGTGGGCACTTTGGGCCCATTGATTGGGCAGTCCCCAAGGCCACCTTCGGTGGGTATTTATAGGCGCCACTGGGCCACGACTTGCAGCAGTTCACGCCGGGACAGCAAAATGTTTGGTTATCTAACTTGTTCTCTGGTCACCCTCGCCCTTTGCGGTATTATCTGCCCGAATGGAAGTGAAGGCGCCCACCTAAGATTCCCGGGTCCCGCGAGAGGTAGATCCCTGCCGCAGATCCTGCAAAGACAGGACCAGGCGCCCTATCCGCCAGCTGGCCTGGTGCCCGACCCACCATTCCAGCTGCCCACGGAGGAGGCGGTGGAGTTTCCGCAGCCAGAGGAGACATACGGACCTCCAGCAGATACCTATGGACCCCCGGCAGTCGTAGAGGAGCCCGTTGAGGTATATGGACCTCCTGATCAGACCTACGGTCCCCCCGATCAGACCTACGGTCCCCCCGATCAGACCTACGGGCCTCCCGATCAGACCTACGGGCCTCCCGATCAGCCTGCCAACGATGACAACGCCAACGGCCTGCCCCAGAGTGCAGCCATCATAGACTTGGCCAGTCTGCCGTTGCCTCCGCAGGCCCAGTATGTTCTGCCACTGCTCAGTCGCCTCGCCGCCTTCAGGCCGCAGCGTCCAGTGCTTCAAACACCCCAGCGCCGTCCCGCCAAGCTCACAGCACGTCCTCAGCCCAAGCCCGCCAAAATTGTGAACGCAATTAATAAGGGGAACGCCGTCTTCCAAGCGACGTCGTTGGGCTTGCCCTTCGTGGAACGTCGCATTCCCTTCCGCCCGCAGCCGTCTCGCCTGGTTGTAAATGCTCCTCTGCGTAGGCGCCCTGCCAGGCACTAGACCACACTTCATTCACCATTCTGACCAGGAGCAGAGTGACCCAATGTTACACATACACTGTAAATAAAGTTGTTGTTGTTTATGTCTAATTTGCGAACAGAAATAAGTAGATGGGAAATTCAGAAGGCCAGCCGTTTCATCAGCAAGTACATGTGCTGATCAACCTCGAAACCGTGCAGGTTATTGGCGTCTCCTTGCAGTCGCATCAACAGGCCGCCGAAGGAGACGTATGCGGAGAGCCGAGATGCCTCGTTGTGCGCCTCGTCGCCTTCAATCCGGTAGATCTTGCCGTACATCACATACTCAAAGCTGTCCGCCCGCGAGCCCTCGTGCTCCATGGGATTGTACTCTCCACTGTCCGGACAGCCGTCCTCGCGCAGCGTTGTGGCCAGCACTAGGCGGAACTTGTCGCCCAGCTCCATTGGATACAGCCACGAGTTGATGTCCAGGATGAGGTCCATCTTGAACGACTCGGATTCACAGTGCAGGCGGGACACTCGGTCGAACTTCTTGCCCTCCGGGTCCATGTCCTTCACGTTAAATATATCCTCGAAGAGTACGCCAGCCATGGTAGCTACAGCGAGTAATATTAATGTTTATTTTGGAAATCGTGGGAATTCAGCGGAGCGCCAGATTATCATTACTTACCTTGTGTCGGGTTGAGTCTTTTTATGTATGAAGTTCTATCTGCTGAGGTAGTGTGGTCTTCTGTGACCCACAGGCCTTATTTATAAGTTGATTTTAAATAAAAAATATATAATAAATCGTTGTTAACTAGAGTTTTCCATTTGTTTAATATTTCGCTTGCGCGTGTTTTTAATGCAGTGCTGCCAGATCTCTTTAGCGGCGTACGGCGCTACCACCTATCCGCAAAAGTAGTGTTGAAAAGTGTTCGCGCTCAGGTAAAAGTCGTGAAATATTCACGTTGCGTGATTTTTTTAAATTTAATCATAAATAAACAGTTCTATTAATATATTTGGTAATTCCGTTGCTCTAATATTTAATGCTTACAAACTATGGCACATTAGATATATAAATTATAGCTTCAAATAAACGTGAGAGCATTTAGAAAGTGTAAAACTTTGTATCTATCTATTGATTATTTAATAAATGCTTTTTGCGGAAACACCGAAAACATTTAATTATGCAATACCGATTTAAAGAATCGATTTATAAGTCGAAGTTTGCGTTAAGTATTAATATAGTATCGATATATGGCTTTTTTTTGTCATCGCTAGTGCTCACACATCCCTAAGATTAAGAACAACAACGAAAAAACCACCGTAAACTCTTATTTATTTTGCCAAATAAATTAGAAACATTAATCGGGACAGTTGAACTACGCGATCCTCAGGATACACTACAAACAAGCTTGTGGGATGGATAAACCACGGAAAACCTGGGCAATCTGCTAGCTGGCAGAGTGCAAAAAGTATGTACACTCAGCGAGGGGGCGTTGAAATTATAAACAAATGAGCCAAATTGGTGGCCGCAGAATGCGAACAGCGGTTCCAAGGTGTGTCCGATGCGGGGGTGACGAGTGTGATTCCTGCGGATCTAAGGCCATAGCTTCTTCTGCGATGCCAGCGAGGGTAAGTTCATGGCCAATTGGTGGTTTTCCGGTGATGGAAGCGGCGGAGGAACTCCCGCCGAGTGCAATGTCTGTGTAGTATTTGTAAGTGTATTAATCGATTTAGATTAATTCGGTAGCGGTGATGGACTTAATTACTAACCAATTCCGGTGGTGGTGTTGCGATTCCCAAAACTGTAGACTCGTCAAGTTTTGTATGCGAAATACAAAAGACTTCAACGGCAGCAGTCCCCATTTGCCCTTACCCCTTCCGCTGGACAACCCCCCCGTGCAACCCATTACCCTCCCCGCTCCTATTTAGCATTACAAAACTGCTGTTATGTATTCACTTCTTTATTTTCGCTTTTTGTGTGCGATTTTCGCTGTCGTTCGTGCTTTTTGCCCCGTTCTCTTTCAGTTTCAATTTCCAGCTCTGGATTCTAGCTTTAATTCGCTTTTTCAACAGTTTGGCCGAGCAGAGGGTTTTATGTGTGCTGTTGTTTTCAAGTGAGCTGAGTTTCGGTTTTCCGCTTCTGCGGGTGCGGGTGCGGCTCTAATGAACCATTAACCCTTCGCCAGGGCCAGGGGGTGGGGCGACGGCAATCCGGAGGGTTCCCAATCTGTTTGCCAGATGTTCATCGTCGTCGCCCAGGGTCATCGTCTCGCCGCCTTCTAGTTGCATTTCCATTTCCTTTGTGTGCTCGCTCGCTCGCTTTCATTGGAAACTCCGCTTCCAGCTGGAACAGACACACTACTTCGTTGCGTTCTGGTTAAATATATCGTATCTATAGCTTCTAGTCTCGGTATCACTGGTATGTGTGTGTTTGTGTCGTCTTATCGTACAGTCTGATTGCTTATCAGTTATTGCCTTCTATGGGATCTTATCAGCTGCTAACCCCGTCCTACTCCCGCGCAAACGAAAGATTGAGAAAACAAACTGGAAAAACGCAGCAAGCTTGCGTTCGCTGGAAGTGCCAAATGATAGCGTGATCAAATTCAAAGCAAATCCAGCCAGCTAGCTTCCTACACTGCAATTAAAAGTGTGCAGAATAATTACTAGGTGAAAATTAAATTCTATAATTAAATAAATAATTAATTTAAAATGAAGTGCTCTCGCATTCTCTATTACAATGGATTTTTTTGTTTTAAAAACAAGAAATTTAGCACCCTAACGTTACAAAAATATGTTGTACAAATTATTAAAATTATAAAACAATGATGTACGTCCTCAGGGCAGTTTTCAAAACAATGCGTTTATAACTACAAAGATTTTCCATCAATATACGAAAAAGGAATACAATAGAAATATTTAAAATCATTAAAAAATTCGCTTAAAAGTAAGCAATGAAGTATTTCCCTTTCTTTAATCGTTTAATTCCCAAATTATAATTAATTTAAAAATGGATATAAATATATTCAAGTGTTAATAATATTAACACTTAATATTAACATTAATTATAATTCCAAATTAAAATACTAGACCATTTTGGTTTATTTTTTCTCAGTGTTTATGTCGGCTCTTATCACTGTTGACGCAGCTGGAGGCTCTGTTCTGTTTTCTCCTTCTCCTTCTGCGTCTGTTTCGGCCTCACCTACTGTCACTACACATTTCTGTCTGTGTTGTTTTTGATTGTCTCTCTGTGCGTCCGCTCCGCTTCGGAACGTGGCGGCGCTTTGCGAGCGGAGAAATATAACAGTTCTTAACTTTTTTGCAGCCCATCTAAGCACTAATCCAAACCAAAGGTGAATGGGAACTATCCTAAGAGTAGAAACAGCAAAAACCAAAAAAAAAAAAAACAAACAAAAAGAAATCTGAACACCAAAAATTACGTAGAACATTAACCCTAGAAGTAAAAAGCCAGCTGGTGCCGGTGTCCCGAGGAGAGGTCCCAAAAAAATAACCAAAAAAGTAACCTCAGCTAAGTAATAAGACAAAAAAAAACGAATACGAAATGGTACGCAGTCGTCGCAGCTTGTCCAAGGAGGATGCCGTCTCCCTGCTCACCGACAGTGGCATCTCGCTATCGTCGCCGCCGGCGGCGCGAGATTCCTCGCCCACGGCCACCTCACCCCCCAACCTAAAACGCCGGAAGAGCAGCTTGGCCAGTCTGCGAGATGTCTGCACCGAGGAGGACGAAGATGCTGCCGATCAGGACTCCCAGGACGCCGACTACGTGCAGCCACCGCCGAAGAAGTCGCCACGCAAAGCAGAGACCGGCAAGCGAAAACATCACATCTGCATTCACTGCTCCAAGGAGTTTGGCGGCAAGACGGACCTGCAGCGCCACATGCTCATCCATTCGGACGAACGGCCTCACAAGTGCAAGGACTGCGGGAAGAGCTATCGCCAGGCGGTGAACCTCAAGAACCACATCACCACGGCCCACGAGCATCGAAAACAGTTCTCCTGCACGCAGTGTCCCAAGTCGTTCGCCCTCAAGGAGCGCCTGCGCCTGCACATGCGACTCCACTCCGGCGAGAAGCCGTATCCGTGCGCCCTGTGCGACAAGAAATTCGCTAGGGGAGGTCAGGTGAGTGACGCTTTCCCAGGGAAAACTTACAAGCAATACAAGCAATACAACAATTACAATTTTCCCTTTTTCCAACAGCTTCAGCAGCACATGGTGTCGCACCACAAGACGAGTATCCAGCAATTCAACTGTACGAAGTGCTCGGCCAGCTTTTCGACGAACGCCAACCTGCGGGTGCATATGGAGCGCCACGAACAGGGCATGGAGCATCGGTGCGGAATCTGCGAGAGTCAGTTTGCCAACGAATTGGCCCTGCGAGCCCATATCAACCAGGAGCACCACAAGCTAACGCAGATCGAGTGCGAAATCTGTCACAAGACCATCGAGCCGGACGAGGATCTGGCCACGCACATGCAGAAGCATGCGGCGGTGAAGACGCATGTCTGCGAGGTGTGCAACTCGTACTTTACCCAGAAGAGTCAGTACAATGTCCACATGCGAATGCATACGGGCGAGCGGCCCTACCAGTGTCGGGTGAGTTTGAGGAGACGTAACCTTTCCGAGACTATCTATAGCTTTTACATCTATCCCGGACACAGATCTGCCATCAAACCTTTGCCCACTCCAGCGTACTGAAGCTGCACATCCGCAAGCACACGGGCGAGAAACCCTTTCGCTGCCAGTTGTGCGAGGATGAGGTGGCTTTTTCCCAGCTGGCTCACCTGAAGAACCACATGAAGAAGATCCATAAGCAGCAGAAGCCGTACATGTGCGAGGGCTGCCACGAGTTCTTTAAAATCAAAGTGGAGCTGCAGGCGCATTCGGAGCAGTGTGCCAAGTGTCCCGCGGGCGGGGACGATGCCACTGACAGTCAATCCGTGGATGCGCTGACCCTCTCCACGCTACGCTTCAATATGGCCGTGGTGCTCAAGAAGATTAGCTCAGCGCAGAAGCTACGTCAGTTGGGCTACGAGAAGCGTCTGATCGACAATGTGATCATTGCATCCCTGAAGCTGGCCCAAAGACCCTCGCACGATGACACCAAGATAACGCCTCTGGCCAGGCTCCGCCTGAATGTGGAGGAGTTCCTCAAGTGGATTGTGCCGGCGGCCACAATGCAGAAGTTCAGCGAGGAGATGCTGTCCATCGACACCATTCTGGACAAGATAGCCACCATGTATATGAAGCAGAAGTAGAAGTCAGGAAGTTGCTAGCCAACGCAAAGAAAAAAATTGCAAATGTGCCATAGAAGGAGGATTTGTAGAACTAGTTCTTGCCATTTAGTTTAGTATTTAGTTCAACACAAAATGTCGTAGAACGAGAACCGACCAAATAATTTATCCCAAAGATACTTACTGTGTAGTACTGAACCAAACCTTAGTTCCAATTTCGCTGCTACCAAAAACAAATTTAGTATTTAGTTTGTAAGATGTTGAAAGTGAGTTTTGATGCAATAATTTATGCAATAATTATCCTGAAACACGATCGTATTGATCCCACATATATTCTATATATAATTTTAGTCTTGCCAGAGCAGAGGATTACAGCTCAAGTACAATTCAATTTATTGTGGCCATGCAAATAACGAATAAAGCCTAACGCATTTTGTTCGCTTCGCTGTTTGTCCTTCCCAACCTTTATAACTTCCCCTTTAACCTAAGTTAAGTCGAAAAAGTGTACAAGCAAAGATATGTAAAGAGTGGAAATCCAAAGTGTACAACTGAATAAATGAAATGCAAATCAAAATCAAATCAAGTCAACTAATTGAATAAACGACCAATTGTTTTGTGGATATTTCAGTTTCGAAACTGTAGCTAAGCTACCTTTTGGTTTCATAGAAAAGAATTGCATTAGAGACCTTGATCTAATTATAACTGATAATATGGCTAGTTAATTTTCGTTGCATATACATTTTTGAATTGGAATTTGTCAATCATTTTGTGGCTTTCGTTACGCGCTCGATGAGCTTCTGACCCTGCAGGCGGAAGGAAGGCTGTGGAGAAGAATCTCATGCAATGTCCAGGTTGGGCGATGCATTCCATATTTGAATTTAGCCAAACAAAGCCTCATCGTGCCACACACACACACATAGGAATGAAACACCCAGACACACCCAAGTGGGCTGGCATCTAACCACATAAACAGTTAGGTACAAGTGTGCCCCATGGGTCCCCTGGCCAATGGCCATAAATGGTCTGGGTTTGTGCACAAATTTATAAGCCACTCACATTAAGGCGGCAAATATTTTTTATGGCAAACAGCGAGCGCACTGCATGCGAAACGCTGGCATCCGCAGGCTTGTTGGCAGCGGCACCTGCCCGCCAGTCCACCACGTCCACCACACTGCCACCACCCGCCACCGGAGCAATTAATGAAATTTCCGCGGCGAATTTATTGACGCGACCGTTAGTGTCAACTCAGGCGAGCCTCGGATGCTTGGGAGGAGGCAATTTGTTTCACCGCGGAGATGTATGTAAATTTTTATGCATCAAATATAGTTATGATTTTACGATAGGCACGTCTTGGCTGCGGCCCTGGCCATTGCGTGTCACCTGAAGCCGTGGCTGCAATCTCAGCCAGAGGATCACCCCATCCTCCAAATCCCGATCCCTTGGCCTGGGCAGCCAGCCACAGCTTAATGTCTACATTTGTTCTGGCCATTGCGTGTTCAGTGGCTGCCCTTTCTGCAATCTCAGCCAAGTTCCTCTACCTCCTCGGCCGTCGCCAGTGCCAGTGCCAATGCCAATGCCACTGCCACTTCCTCATCCTCCGCTGCATGTGCAACTGCAAGTCAGACACTCCAGCTGCAGCTCCTTGAGCTCCGGCTTTAGCCACAGCATCTCCAGCAGCTGCTGCTGCCACGGCGCATTAGAACAAATTGCTCTTGTTACGATAGGAAGGATGGACATGCCTTTTGCCTTGTTTGGACCGATGGACAGAATGCCACTGCTGGTTAGAGCTCGAACACACTACGGACAGTGGCTATTACTGAAATCTTATTCATCTTAATAAAAATAGGCTATAAAAGTATAAGGTTAAAATAGTTTTAAACTAAATGAAGCACGAGCCAATGATTAATGTTTTCCATTTTATTCTTGAATGCATTTACTTCTTAAATACAAGATTATTTTTATAGAGTACCTGGTCTTCATCTAGCCCTTGATGGACAAATCTCCTTGTTTATTTTCCAAGTAAAATGCGCTGCGAATTCGTGAAACAAATAGTCAAAGACGTAAGTACGCATGTTTCGGCTGTGGGCCAGGGCTCGTTGGGGGCTTAGCCTCATCTGCATACGCGGATTTGGCCAGGGACAATGTTAATAATGAGAAAACAGAAGAGCAAGCAGCCCGCTGGAGCCTCGGCATCAGCTCCTTCGAGGATCGCATAGCATTTCCGTCTTCCCTTCGGGTCTTTGACTGGAACAAATTGATTTGACTTTGGCTGTGGCTCGGTCGGTCTCTGCCCATTTGCGTTAGCTCGTTTGGCATTATATAATGCATATATAATTCTTTTGTTGTCTGCTGCTAATTTGCGAATTTACGCTGGCATTGGGGTAATGTCAAACGACTACGCGGCAGCCTCCACTTTTCCACATGAAGCCGAACTCGAACCTAAGACAAGCGTCTTTTCAGTTGACCAAGTTCAAGTTGAGTTGTCCGCCGACATCTAATTTGAGCTGCCCAGCGAAGACGAAATTGCAGTAGCCCACGCTATCTGGCCAAGTGGTTTCAGGTCTAGAAATCCATAATTGCCTGGGAATGGCCAAGTGGTACCAATTCAGCAGGGCATTAGAAATAAAGAGATTACTAAAGGGAATTGTTTGCGTATACTTATGTGTGGGTATTGCTGGTCTGAATAAATTCTTAGCTTTGATTGCAACCATTCTTTCTGTGATTTTAAGTTCCTTTTGTGTCTTAAATAAGTTATCGGTAAATTTACTAAAATAAAGCATTTGTAGGCTGCAATATTTATATAAATTAATATCAAAATATTACCCAATTAATATTCTTGATTCACACTCATAAGTTATCTGCGCAACCCCGAAATATTCCTAGCTGCTTCAAATCCCAGTAACCTTTAACTGGGCAGCCTTGACCGTGCTTTTTTTTCGGAGCCAAGTCATTGGGGTCATTCAACTTGGGTCGTTTAAGGAGGCAAAGTCAAAGTCAAGTCAAAAGTCATAAAAGATATGCAAGCCTGTGCAGTCTGACTGCCTCAACAAATGTACGTTCGTTCTACAGATGGTTTTGTGTATAGCAGCAGCAGCTCTCTTGCTCTGGGTTTGGGAATGCCTTTAGCTTTGGCTTTGGGTATGGGTTCGGGTATGGTTATATGGGCATGGGGATGTGCGTTGCCTTGGTAATCCTTGGCCATGTCTGCGCTGCCCTTTTTGCAACAGCAACACAGCAAAGAAAACAGCCAAACAGCAACAGGAACAACAATTACAAATGAACGACTTCTTTGTTCTGTCAGCAAGGCTAGCCGCAGCTTAGCTACAGCACCAGTTGTTGGCAATAGCACCAGGTTGGAGATCTTGGGCTTCGACTGCAGCCCGGGTTTTGCGGTAGCAGCCCAAAAGAGGGGGCGTCGTCGGAGTCGTCTCCATCTCTCCATCTGTGATGCCAGCAGCTGCTACGCATAAAGCATACGCTAAGCACTGAGAGAAATGAGGGTAGAAAGAATAAATATTCATCTCGTACAGATTGCTTTCCTATTTATTTGGGTGTATATACATTTTTATATATAATATAAATATATATAGCAAAAACGTTGCTTCAGGGTAATTAAAAGGCTTTAAATTTATCTTAGAGACATAAAATTGTAGCCGTTTCTCAGGCTTTAAAACTCTCTCTTTAAATTTCTAAATAAGTAAGAGGTAATGGTTTCTATAACAACAGTTTTATTTTTTACATAAACTCAATCTCTTTATGATCTCGATAAATTCCTTCAACATATTTCTCTCACTGCTGCTGCGGATGCTGATCTTTTCGGGGCGTTGTTGCTGGCCCAAAACAAATATGAAGAGCTGCAGTCCGGGCCGCGTCCCTGTCTCTGTTTCTGTCTAGGAGTCTGAGTCTGAGGAGTCAGAAATGTGCAACGTTATCATAACTAAGTGCATGTGGATGCGTGTGCTTGTGATTCCCCCGAAACGAAACGAAACGAAACCAAACGAAACCAAAAGAAACGAAACCGTCTGCATATGCATAATTCATGCTATTGAACCTTCTGTGGTTATGACTGGACATGGACATGGGGCCCTGGACTTGAACCTAGCCATGGCTGCAGGAGAGATGATCGGGGGCAGCAGCAGCAGCACAAGGATCAGGAGCAGGGGGCAGAGGGATGGAGACCACAGCCAGGCAACTAGAAAAATTATAATTTCACAAGTCATAATAGGATTTGCAATTCAAATGCGAAAAGGCAACGCAGACACTGAACGCGGACTCAAGTCGACTCGAGTTGGGTTTCTTTTCAGATTGTTCTCGTTGTTGTTGTTGCCGTTTCCTTTTTGTGAAAATTTCTGTGGAAGGAGCGAACAACAATAAGAGGCTTCTCGGCCAGGGCCCCAGACTTATGGCCAAGGCTCTGGCCCCGGCCAATATGTCAAAAATATTAAGAGACATGGCCAATGGGCTCGGGAACAGCATCGGATCGGGAATCGGCAAAGGAATCGCGGGATCGGGGCTTGGGCTGCACCTATCGGCCGCGGATCATGCATAAATATGCAAACGATAAGAGCTCTCCTCTATAAAGTTGTAAAATTGACAAGCGCTGCTATGCCAAACTCACAAATAAAGCAATAAACTGCGCTAAAACATCGCCGGCGAGGGACCGCGACGCTGGACGTTGGGCCCACTCGGTAGCCGTGGACCAAATGCAAAAATTAGAAATGAAAGCCAGCGGGTTGCTGCAGCAGCTCCAACTCCACCTCCACCGCCGCCGCTGTGCTCTCGCCCATCCATGCTTCTCCAGAATTTATGCCATTCTGGTTGGGACTATGAAGATCCGATGGAGAGATGAGCACGGAAGCATCATCGTTTGTCACTGGCGCATGCAAAGGCTCAATTCATGAGTCCGCATCGACAGCGCGGAGGAAGTGCGCCTGGAGTGACAGCAGGCAGCGCATAAAGATAACAAATGGCATTGCAGTGGGTTGCATCGTAATCATGTCAAGATGCGCCCCCAGAAGAGAGGAAGCCGGAGGAAGACTGGCACAACTTACGACTCACTTAGGGCTTCCTGCTTTTGTGCGAAATCGAACCCAAATCCCCCTCTGTTCCCAGGAAATCGGACGGAAGATAAGACCGATATAAATTAGGAGGAATTTCAGGAATTCGGGTCGCGAAAAACAAAAGACTTAGGCAACGAACTTGACAGTTTTTCTAGCTAAGCACGCAAGTGGAGCGGCCAGATTTGATTAGGGCTTAAGCTCAGGCCATACTCAGCGGCGGCGTCATAAATACTTAATGATATTGTCAGCTCCGCGACCAGCGACCATACATATAGCCCTGATCTTGGCTTTGGCCGGGCTTATTCCCCGGCTGTGGCTTCAATTTAAATCAAATGTGCGCAACGATGCCGTCGTCGCCACGAGGCTTGGTTTTGGCTTTGGTTTTGGTTTTGGTTTTGGCCCGGCCCGGCCCGGACTGGCCCTGGCCCTGGCTCTGGCCTTTTATTTTTAGCATAAGCATATGATCGACACTCGCGGGGACGAGTGTGTAGTGTGTGGTGTGTGCTGGTGTGTGTTTGCGCTATTTTTAGTGGTGCATTTAAGTGGGGACCGCATTCGGTCGGCTCGGTTCGGGCCACGGCCTGAACTCTCTAGCCAAATGTGTCCCGCTGTGAATTATGTGTCTACATAAATTACCCGGCCAGGAATTAATCATTTTTTATGCAGGACTGCGACGGAGCCTGGCTAGAATCTGGCCGTGGTTTTTTCTCTCTTCTTGTTTCGCTGCCTGCCCATTAGGTTCAGCTTTCTGGTCGTCCGGTCCGCTGTGGATGTAGATCGGGCTTTGAGTGCCTTAAGGGGCACTTGGAGTCGCTCTGAATGTTTGTCTCTGTCCCGGGGATTGGAGTTGAAATAGCACAGGATGCTCTTTTGGCGCCTGGCCCACAACAACACAATATGGCCAAAGTAATTGGAAGCGGCAGTCAAATGTCCAAGTTCTGAAAAAGATTACATTTGACTTTGTATCCTGAAAGTGTGGGTTTTCTTTGGAGAAGAGCTTTGCCTCTAATGGCATTATGCCTAATGGCAATTTATGCAGTTTTTAAATCAGTTTTTTGATTGAGAAATGAGAGGAGTTTAGAAGACGTTTCAACAATTGTAACCTATCTACATCTAACTCTATTTATTTATTTATTTAATTTAAGTTCTTAGTCAAACCTTCTGATATATTCGAACCACATATTATGATTTCCTAGCCTTGTTTTTATTAAGTTTTAAAGTAGCTTGCTGGGAACTTTCATTTAATTTCTAATATTTCCGGCCAGCCTAGTCGAAAATTGAAATTTATTCTAGAGATCTCTTCGAATGACTAAACTGCAATGTCCACACCACAGATGCCCCCAAAACTTTAATCGCCTCTGAAGCTTTAGTGTCGTTGTTCATGGCGAAGTGCTTGTAGTTGCTGATGCTCCTGCTGATGCTGATGCTGGTCCTGCTGCCAGTGCTGGTGCTGGTGCTGGTGTAGTTATTGTTGTAAGCATGTAGCCTACCATAATTGATACGTGCTGCACTTGCGCGCAAAGACAAAATCTGGCCGCGGGCTGTTTGCTTTGGCTCAGCGTGTGGGAATGGGCATGGGGATGGACCAGAGACACGGGACACAGCAGATGGGAGGCGGAGTGCTCATCCTGGTCGGTGCTGCAACACGAGTGGGGCGTGGCAGCAGCAGGAGAGGATGCCGGAGGAGGCTGGGTAGCCGCCCCCTTTGGCGTCTGCAGTTGGATTGCATTAAATGTCAAGGAAATCGCATGTCCACCCTCGTCTGGCGGCTGTCCTTTCGTCTGGACTTGTGCCATTTTATGGCAGTCTGGGCACTTGGAACTGGGAACTGGGAACTGGGACTTGGAACTGGTGGGTTAAGGAATGGAAGGATATTCCCGGGACACCGCCCCACTTGTAAGGTATTTTATAATTTAATTTTCATATACATGTATGTACGTGTGTACGTTTGTGGCAGCGTTCACTTCCCACTCCAAGTGGGTGTTGCTATCGATTATTATCGATTATTCTGCTGGCCCCGGCTACCATAAATCAGGGCACTACCCTCCCCGTCCCCATCCCCCTGCTGGGCTTTCATCAGCTCATTTATCACTTGGGCAAACAGCATAGGGCATGGCTGCGGGGCGAAAAATGGGAAAATATATGGTAAAAACAAAAGACTCTGGCAACGAACTAAGTGCTGTCGCCCTCTAATGTCAGCGCTGGGATTTCCTACTCATCCCCGGCAGAAGGAGTCGCAGCTACCAGCAACAAAAGTGATAATTAATGTGTAAACCGAGCTCCCCGATCCTCGGTCCCCTGCGGAATTGTCAACGGCCAAGGAGTCGAGGAGTCGACCAGTCGGGCAGTCGGGGCGCTGCAGCTCCACATGCTAACCAAGGTGCTGACACTAAGCACTTGTCACCCAGCCCGCAGCCAGAGCCAGCAGCCCGATGCTCCATCTGCATGCCAGTGATGTCGGTCCAGGAGGGAAAGAATCATGTGATTTTATGGTGGGAAAGCTCGGATAGTTTCCATAAAATAAAGCTATAAACTATAAATTATAGTTTCTCATATATATGTTTTTATAGCCATAATGTTTAACCTATTAAACTAATAGGGCATTATGTTTAACGGCAGCTTCTTTACAGGAACCTTTCCTAGAGGCAAGCATTAAAAATATTTTGATCAGTTTCTTAAACAAAATATAAGAAGTTCAGGATGAGTTTTTATATTGCAAGGTTAGCAATAGTAAGTAATAAAAATTAGAGAGCTTTGGGTTAGCAAAAGAATATATTTTCCGGCATAATATAAACCCAGTGACTGGGATCACAGTGATCCCAGACCTGCTCATCCTCGCCTGGCCGTGCGTGTGGGTCTGCTGGCTTCCTCGCTCCCTGCGAGTGTCCAGTCTCGGGACATATCTTCCACTGCAGCTGGACAAATTGCAGTTGTCGTCGTTGCCGTTTCGTGGCTGCTGCCTCCTTTTTTCCACCACATACACATATGTGCTTGTCAGTGTGTGTGGGGATATATAAAAGGCTTTTTCGAACCCGAGACGGGTGAGTCGCGGTTGTTATGTGCGTAGTTATGCAAACAGTGGCCGGCCAGAACAAGTTGTGGCTGCTGTTGGCTGTCGTAATTAAAGGTCAACATTTGTGCAAGTTGTCAATGGCATGGCCAGGCAGGAGGTGGATACCCAGGGGGGAGCCGAAAGCACGAGAGCCCCCGAGAACCCGAGAACCCGAGAGCCCGAGAGGCCGGCAACCCGGACCGCATAAATAATTCCCGCAAATGAGATGTCCCAGGCAGGGCAGGAGGGCCTGGCCGGAGTTAAAAGCCCTCGGCACGTAAAGGAAGAGGATCATAAAACTTAATTGGTTTTTTTTTCTTCTCTGGGCTTGTAGTTACACTTTACCCCGCTCACTTGGCCCCAAGAAAGCGTTCTTAAAGTTCACTTAAGTTACGACTAAGGCTGTCGGATTTTTGATTTGCTTCGCTCCTCAGGAGAGCATCGTCCCATCACACAATGGAAATCTGCGACTTCCTAGTGGGGACCCACTGCATTTTCCTCCGATAGAGATCCGCATTGGAGGAGATCCGATCCAACCGAGAGGAAGTATTTATCGCCGGGTAGACTTTTACCTGGTCGCTGCCTGGGCTTTTGTTTTCGGCTCATTTGCAATTTAGACAAAAGCCAAAAGTTTCCAAAGATGATTGCTGCCGATGCTGCAGCCTTCGATGCTGCTGGAAATTTCACTTTTTGTGTTATGGTTTTCGGTTTTGAGCCCGGCACTCTCTGCGCTGCACTTAGCGTTAGCGTTATTACTATTGTTATTCAACCCAAAATATTTTTAATGAAACTGGCCGAGTTGCTGCTCCATTGCTTGCACAAATTGCAGTCTATTCTGCGGCAAGTGCAGGCGCGCGAAAATAAAAGCTACAATTTTCCATTTACACTGCAAGAATAGGGCCCTTTTGAAGGCAATTTTTAAAACAGTTGAGTGTCAAAAAATAATGCTGTAAATACACATTTCCCTTTCAATTTAATTAAGTAAAAGTACTGCTCAATGATGTTAAGGGCAAATATAACAAAAATTCCCATAGAAACACCATTATCTTTACACATAATTAATTAAAAATTGTAGAGTTTTATAGCTTAGTTATTAAAAAATATATCTATTTGCAAATAAAGCATAAAACTCGGAGTTTAATTTCTTTTTTTTGATGGCCACAAGCCACCCTTGTAATTATTAAAAGTAATTATTAATGCACAGTGTACTCTCGATGCCTCGTCATGCTTTCTTTGTTTTTTCTCAAAGCAATGTTCATTGTGCGATATTTGATGATGTTGCCGTTGTTGCCGCGCTTTTTCCCTGCGCTAATTACGGACGGAGCGAGGCTTTTTGTGATTGATTGCAAAGTGCAACGAAGGAGATGGTTGTTGTTGATTGTTGCAGTTGCTGTTGCTGCTGCTGTTGTTGCTCCCATGAAGCGTGGCACGTGTTGCGTTTAATGTGCAGTTTCTATTACTCTCGCCGTACTGCGGCAATTGAAAGTGAAACTCAATTTTATGAGGCACCGGCCCCGACACCGGCAGCAGATAGACAAGCCAGCAGAAGCCGAAGAAAGAGGAGACCAGGCCAATCCCACCTTGGACTTGGACTGGAACTTGGTCTAGGACTGGGTCTGGACTGCAACTGGGACTGGGACTGGCCAACAACTTGCACTTTTGGCTGATAATTGACCTCATTTAAGATGCGGCCGCTGCGATAAGGCCGATAGGAATTAAAAGCGGCATCCACTAATTTAGCCGGACTCCCAGCCCAGGGATGGGTCCAGTTCCTCAGTTTTAGCCTGAGCCTCGGCCTGACTATGATCCTTATCGATCGGCCCTTAGGACTAGACCAAAAGAGAACTTGACTGTGGCCATAGCTGCTGCTGCGGCTGCCGCTGCTGCTGCTGCCGCTGTTGCTGCTTCTGCTCTTGGCCATTGGCTGTTGCCAGTTGCCAGTTGCCGGTTGCCAGTTGCCAATTTTCAATCGCGGCCAGCAATCGCACCACGCTAACGAGACGACGACAACAACGTGCTGCAGGCACTGCCAGCGAGGAGAGCTACATAAATATGATAAGATTATACTTAAATATAGGCATATTTTCTAACGAACATTTCTAATATATCTCTTATGTTTTTAGCTTAGCACACTTAGCATAGTTACAATTTTAATATTAATTGATAAATACATAAATCATCCTCGTGGGAAAGGCATGTGGGCTTATTTACACTGATTTCTCAGTGTTTTATTGAATTTTATAAGGTTTGAACTCTTTATTGTATTATAAATACTTTTACATTATAATAAATAGATATTTAGAATAACAATTATTAAAATTGTAGTGAACTTATATATATTAGTGTTATATTTAGGTGATGCTTTTTAAAATACACTTTAAATATTAATATTAACATCCGATTTTTCGCGTAAATCAGGTTTAAGAATGCTACTCATTCAGAAGGATCATTAGGCATCAGATCTATCACATATATATACAATTAATTCGGCTTAAATTGAGGTATTATCAACTGCTTGAGCCACCCACGTCCAGCGACTGAATGAGGAACGTGGACCGAACCCGAGACGCGCCTGGCAGTGGCTGCCGCTGCATAAGCATCTGTAACTTTTCGCGCTTATCTAAGCCATAAATCTCCGATGGCGGTAGGCAAGTCCAAAAAGCTCCTAGTCCACGTCCACATCCAAGTCCAAGTCCAAGTCCAAGTCCAGCCCGAGTCCAGGAGCAAGTCGAGTCCGAGTGGAAGTCGTGCGGGCGTTGGCTCTGCAATTGGCCGCGTCTTCTGATGGCAAGTGACTGAGTTTGAGTTTGAGACTCGAGAACTGAAACCGAGACTGACTGACAATCAAGGAGATGTGCGATTTGGGATTCGCGATTCGCGATCCTCGATTCCAGATTCCCCGATACCCGATGCCTGCTGACTCCCCAGATTCCCTGTGCTCGATCATCGTTGGCCGCCTCTAATGGGCCAACGTCACACTTCTTATCTAACAATAAGCCGGGCCGACTGCGGCTGCCAGTAATAAATGCGACCCACATACGCGACCAGTTGGCCTGGCCAAAAATAAACAGAAAAGCGGCAACACCATTCTTTAGCATTGCCCTGCCCTGGCCCGGCCTGGCCTGTGCTGGCCTGGCCTGCCTTGGCTTGGCTTGGCTCGGTCTGGCCCCAAAATCTTGCCAATCCAACTGGAGAGCGCGCGCGCAGGGAGCTCAGGCCCAAGCACTTCCAGTGGCTCAGCGGCAATAAATTTCAATTTGCTGGCTGCTCGCGAGCAGCTCAGCTCGAATCGGCCCAGCTCCAAGTCCACCTCCAATTCCCCAGCCGCAGCCTCCACGAGAGTCGCCTGGCAACAATGCAATGCGGAGGTAAAATGATAAAAATTCGATTCGATTCGATTCAGGTGTGAAACTTACATATATTGCAGCGATTTACTTGTTTTCCCTACTCTACGATGTGGTAATTGAGTCTCTACGCTACAACTGCCGAGATATAGATTTCAATCTGGCTCAAAATATAATATATGTTGTGTTCGATGTACGGGTTTTGTGTTTCTCCAAGGTAGTTAATAATACGAAATTGAGTTATAAAAGAATAAAGCAAGGATTTGTTAAAAAATGCAACTCCTCCCTTACAGTTTTAATTTATTTTTAAAAATAAATGTTTTGGTTTCTGATAGAACAGCAGCTTGCTATAGATTATGATTGTTTCGTGTATTATTATTGAGTTTTATTTAAATATTTATACATTTTAAACAGACTCAACTAGTTGTAATCACTTTGCTTTAAGTCTAAGTCCCCTAACATTCAATTTATAATACCCTCTTAAAGGGTACCCTTAGCTTCTTTCTTTCCATATTTATTAAACATATCGTCAAGAATATATTTAAATTCGCATATTATTTGTCAAGAAAAAACCGCAAATATATCGCTGCCTTAACCCTCAGACTACTGAGGTTATCACTTTCCTTCGAGGCAGCCACTGAAGTAGCTCATTGCGGGATCGGCTTAAATATCTCTGACTTTCTTCTGTTCGTTCGGGCCCAAGTCTGTGCCAGTTTGAGGAGTTAGGCTGGGGACCTCAACTGGGAGTGTGGAACTAGCTCTGCTGGCATCCTTACTGCCCCCTCTGACATTCCCCCAGCATCTCCCTCTGGTCCAGGGCCCTTGTTGGTCATTAATCATGCACTGTGAACGACAAGCGTATAAGTTACTAGCCGATTGGCCCCAAAAAAGGCCATCGGAATTGGGCTCAGCGAGGGCCTAGAGCCAAGCAGCCATTCCTGGTTAGAAGGCTCGGGAGAAGGCCTCGTCGTCTGGGCCTTCGCCTTCGTCTAATTGGATGCAGATGGGCATAACGGGGCCCGACCCCAAAGACCCGAGCCAGAGAGATGCGGACAGCGGCGAGTTTTATTCGCTGTGATTCCGTGTGATTTTGGCTCTGATTGGCTGCAAGGCGATTCTTGATGGTTATGATCAGCTCCAGTAGCCGTGGAGTTCTCGTTTTTTATTGTTTTTCCTAACAATTGGGGAAAATGGCACACTTTTCTGCCCCTTTATAGCTCAGGGAACTGAGGAAAATCATAAATATCTTATGAAAAATAAAAGCTTAAGTCGGAAAAACTATTTAGATGTATAAAAGTATATTTATTTTTTATAAGAAGCAATACTTTGGGCTTCCTGTTCAATATTCCTTTCTGATACAAAAATTGCGCATCGCTGATTTTGGGATATTTATTGCTGATTTCGATTCGGCTTGGCGTGCGATGGATTTGTGCCATAATTGAATTACTCTGCTCCGGGATCGGCACGCGATATTTGCCGGGGTAATTAAAACTGGTTTTCACTTTTTTTTCAGCTTTTTGTCTAAAGGTAATGGCATGCATCTTAAAGAAGGGGGAAAACTAATTTAGCCTAGCCGAGGACAGCCTCAATTTCTCCGCAGATGGCAAACCCTTTCAAGAATATGTCTGGGTACGTGGACGACCAAAAGGAATGTTCTTAGGGGGAAACACCCACCACAATGGCTGGCCAGAGCCGTCAACAGCCATTAGCACTTTGGCACATAATTGATACGTGGCTGGACCATAAAGCAAAATGCATAGACATCTACTTCGACAGGCGCAGACGCGGACACGGGCACGGGCACTGGCCGGGAAAATGACGTTGTAAGAAAAGCGAATAAAAAGGAATTCCTGCCATGTTCTTCAGATTTTCCCGCACACAACAACACCTTCGGGGGCGTTGTGCCATACGACACCATATACCCCAGCCATGAACACACGGCTCTTCACACAGAATCTGACGAATATCAGAAGGGCCTCCTGCCATCGCAGGTCGGAGGCTGGGACTGGCTCGTTCCTCTCTCTATGGGTTCGGGGTACTGGGTACTGGGTTCTGGGTTCTTGGTTCCGTTCCGGAACGTAACTAACAATTTATTTAATACGTTGTACGTGCGCTTTAATAAAAGGCTCAATCAATCTGCAAGGCTAGGAGCGAAAACCGAAGAAGGCTTCCGCCCAAAATATGACCGAATTGGGGGTGCACTTAATTGGTCGACTTTACTTTCAATTATATGAAAAAAAAAATGAATATCTGTTAGCATTTTTCTCTGAGTTTTGAAGTACCATTTCATAAATCTATTATATTTTAGGTCTATAATAGCAGTACGCTCTTTTCTTTTATTTTATTATTTCTAAGCTCAATGTATGGAGTTTTATTTTTAGTTTAAAGCTTCTACTTTAATTTTGTTTAAAGTCTACATAGAGATTTCGAATGCAGCCTTTAAATCTGAGCTACTAGAACACTTTTCCCATATTCCATGTGTTAAATATATTACTTAAACTTCGAACAAGGATGCATTCTTCTTGCCAAAGTCTACAGACAACGCTGGCACTCACAGAACCGAATCGAAGCGTCCCGAACTGAACCTCTTTGAAGTGTGCATACAAAGTCTCGAGTGCTCAGGGCCTCCAGAACTCCAGAGCTGCACTCTCCGTAGTGACAGATGCATAGACAACGGCAACGACCATGATGAAGACGACGACGATGACGATGACGATGACGACCACGTCGATGCCGATCCTTTGACGCTGCTGCGGACGCAGACAGCGTGTCGAATGGGGATCTACTGCTGCTGCTGTGGCAGCTAGAGGGGCTCGGAGGCGATGGGGGGTTAAAAGTCGCGGGCTCCAAGAGGCTTTTCGCTAATGAAGCCATAAAGATATGTATTATTCCATAAATTTAACTCGGCCCGCCTGCGACACCCACACACACACACTGGCTGGCAGGAACTGGAGCTGGGGAACTTGAGAGCTGGAGAGCTTGTGAGGATTTGGTGCTGCAGCGATAATCTGGCCAAGGTTTATGCATTTGTCGACGGGAAATGCATTTAATTTTAACCACAATTAGCCACGCAAAAGGGCCAATCCCGGGAAGGTGCGATCGCATGGCGTTCCCCATGGAGATTGTGGTTTCGGAAAATTCTTTTCCTTATTGCGGCCCCTCGGCAATCGCCCGACACTAGCTGTCTCTCAAAGGCCTAACAAGGTGTCAATATCTTAAAAATTTTATCTTTCTGCACATAAAACTCAAGCGGATCATAGTAAATCAGCCTTTGGTCAGGCAGACGACGACGACGACGTTCGCTGTGCCCACTCTTAGAGCCAAGTTAGCCACCATCTAAAGGCCTTTATGCCTTTCTGGCCCAGCCCCACAAAAGAGGAGTAGCAGGCGGAGTACCAGTGCCCAGTGCTGGCCAAAACCCAAGTTCGGCTCTGCGGCTGACCCCTCCACACCCCACTAGCTGGCCACAATGGATACCTCTTTCCCTCGATTCTCGATCCCTCGATCCCTGACCGATGGAGCGAGCTATGTGCCTTTTATACGCCGGATTTACGAGCCAGCTCTCCACGTCGTCATCGCCGTCGTGGCCAAGAAATATTCGATGGCCAGGCAACGATTAAAACGGACGCTTCACGCATGCGCACTCACACACAACGCCACACCACACACAGTACACACAACAAAAACAACACACGGCAGCAACAACAACAGCAACTCACTTATACTAACTCTGATACTTGCACTTACATTTATATGCATTCTGCATAATGGACTAAAACATATAGAGGAAAGTACAGTGGAGGGCAGCAGCTTAGGTTGCCAGACTTGTTACATCATAATGGTCTCTGTTTAATGGCTAAAATGATATAGTATGCCAATATTTAGCTGATATTGTCTTATATTTTATGAATAATAAATAAAGAGGATATTAGGGAATGGCTTAACCGCTTAGAACCATATAAGGTGCCCTAACTCTAGCATACAAACTGCGGAACGCCTTTTACTTTTAACTTCCATATGCTTAAGACTTAAGTATAAGTTCTAATTAAAAGTATCCTATAGATTTTGATAATCTACTTTACTTTCAATTAGTACCTAGTTATGTGGACAGCTACGTCCGATCGCTGTTAAGCAATGTTCACCGGGTGTTTGGCCTGGCAGCGTTTGCAACACCAGAAACAGCACCAACAGCCGCGGCCGAAGCGGCATCCCAAGCATCGTCAAGAGCATCGAAGGGGTCGGGATCGGGATCGGAATCGCTATTGGGATCGGGGCAGGGCGAGGATGAGGACGAGGTGCCCGCGGAGCATGCATGGGGGATTCGGATTGGGGCGCATCATCATGTGCGCATTGCACGCACGTGATTAAAGCGCAGCCCCGTCGCGAAGGGACGCAGCGGCCGAGGAGGAGTATGGGCCAGATTCCAGGCCGAGGGACTGGGCCCGCTTATAAATCAGAATTCGCTCTTTTGGGGACGACAATGAACTCGAACGGGTAACGAACGAGGGGCGGGCAAAGGGAACCGGCACCGCACTACATATTGATAAATAAATAAGATCGCCAAGAGGCTTTTGTCTCTGGGGATATTCGGTATCCGTGGCAAGTTCAACGCACTTGACCAACTGGTTTCGATTATAAATTGGAAAATGCATCCCCGAAAAATATACAAGCCGATTGAAATGCCCGAAAATAAATGGCCCGATCAAGGAGTGATGATCGGAAACATTCGCAATCCAAAGCTCCACCGGCTGACACTTGACCCAGACGGCGCCGGCGCGTCTTGTTGCAAATAAATTAAGTTCATGAAGAGCCACGGGCAACGGTCCAGCTTCGAGTTGCAGTCTCTGACACATTTCTCTGCTCGCTGGTGCCCGGGACTAAAGGCGGCACATCTATCGGCTCTAATCCGGGTCCAGGTTCGAGGTTCCCGTTCCCGGTCTGGGGTCCCTGGTCCCGGCTCAGACATTCAAATCGCCCGGAATCAATCAATTTCGTCGAGGAGGATTCGGTACCGTGGCGCCGTCGCCTCTGCCCGGACCAAAGTAATATTAGCCCATTCAAGCGATGGGGTCAGAGCCAGTTCGACTCTTTCTCCTTGCAAAATCGTGAAAATATTCTAGGCCCATCAAAACGGCAGGCAGCCAAATTTGAATAATTTTTAACCATAAAGAAAGTTGATACACAGGCCGAGTAATGAGAGCGCTACAGCCAAGAGAAAACGTTGGTGAGCTAAAGCATTCAAAGAGAAAATTTATGTAAAATACAAGTAGTAATTTTTCATCAGATAATTATTGTAATAAAATTCGTGTTACATTTTTAGTTCATCAGTTATTATTAGTTTCTAATAAATATAATTTTATATTTATTAGCTATAATATCATTATATCTCGGGCTACTTCTTATTCAACTCTGATATCCCCAGTTTAAGCAGGCCTTAACACAGCAGTGTAGGTTTACTACCAACTTTTTTGCCTTTGGTGTTGGCCAATTGACTTTTGGCCTGCGCACGAGCCAGAGGGCTGCCTTGATCTTGTGCCCAGTCATGGGTTATTAACGCAATGTGTCTCGGGTATGTCGTGAAACCCGATCCAGCCGGCCGGGAGAAAGGCGAAACGTAATATTAGAATGCCTTTTAATTAGCTAAGATCGCTCTAAGTCCGCAGGATTACATAAAGCACTGTTACCGGGCTGAACCCCGGTGCCATGTTCCTTCCAACAACGGCCCAGTGACAGCTTTAATTAGAAAGATAATGGGGATTCGAGACAGCGACAGCACAGCGAATAAACGCCGGCTTAGCTAAAACAAGGATTAGGCACAACGCGAAGAGAATTTAATTTTTCCGGAGACAAGTTCTAATTGAAAAGTTCATAAATTACGCGGCGTCATCATCGCCAGCAACATCCCTGCTCGATTCGTATTAAGATTAAATCTACAATGCCAACAGGTACGAGGGTATAAACAAAACAGGTACACGAGAGCACGTATCGCCCGAGATCATGATCACCGGCAGAAGCAGAAGCCGGAGTCTGAGTTATGTTCGGTTATGGCGAATACCGCGGATCGCAGATTTGACTACGCGCTCATTTGTACCAAGTGTTTCTGCGACTCTGTTTTTTATTTCGGTTTTTTTTTTTCGGGGCAAGCATAGAGGTTATTTACCCGCCTTCATGTCAATACAGAACTCGGCACACAGAAAGCAAATATTGGCATGAAGTGGGAGTCAATTGGGTATAATTTCTTACAGAAATAAATATGGATAATAATTTGATATCAATTAATCTATTTAAGGATATCAGACAATAATGAATAAGATGTATACAACAAGTTTACGTTCTTTATATTGTCTTTGGATTAATTTGATATAATACTAAATTTCAATGATCTTTTTTTATATTTAATATCTGTTGGTGAAAATTCTAATAACATCTGTGTGGAAAGATCATTCCTGTAGTTTTTTTTTTTGCGTGTGCATTGCCGGCCGGCCTTCTGATGTTGACTGTTCTGTTGACTGCTGACCGGACTCTCAGATCGCCACTAACGATACCGTAACTCGGGGGCAGGTGGAGGAATTAACCCGATCGGGGGAGAGCTTAAACCGGAGGGGTGGAGTCTGCCTCACCGCAGGGAAGGGGCTACATTCGACACGATCTACATAACATTTGTTGCGGCTAATGGCTGCGCATTGTGAGTCGCGCCAAATACGGAGCTGAGTGACCAATGCGGCCCACGGAGTACCGCTTAAACTTGATGTAGGGGATTGGCTTAAGAACAATATATCAAAGTAATGTTGTATACTTTATTATTAATATATAAACCTAAGAAATTATAAAAATGATATTATAAAGCCTATTATTAATTTGTTTTATTATTTTCAATAATTAATCCTCTTTAGTATTATTATTCCTGTTATGAAATAATGACTCTCATCAGTATTAATCTCTCGCCAGACTCTTATATGTAGGTTTATCTTTTTGTAATCCCTAGAGATTATGTGTGACTTTCAAACGAATACAATAAGAACCTTATTATGCAAGTTTTTTGTTAATGCCCTAGACTTTTTGCCCACTCATTCGGCGATCTAAACAGGGCTTGATTCTAACTGTGGTTTTCGCCGAAAGCGCGCGCTCCCCGCTTACAATAATACAATAATACTTAAGGAATCAGAGCGCTGCAGAGCAGCTCCTATTGCCGTTGCTAACATATTGCCTTTCCCACCTCAACACTCAGTATATCGATATATCATTAGCGCTCTTTTGATTTACAATCGCCTTTTGTGCGCAAAGTTCGCTATTTTCGCCTTTTGTTGCGCCGTTTGCGAAGAGAGTGGCTCTGAAAGCGACCGCAAAAGCGCTCGGCTAATGGCTCGCAGCACTTTCCTGCGGAGCCAGGCCTGTTGGCTAGGCCAACTCGAGCAGAATCGGCCATAAAGCGATATCGGTATCGCTATCCCCCATCCCCACATACGAGTATGCAGAACGAATGAAAGTGTTCTCCGCGTCGCGGATGTGGACTGCATAAAGGTATGGAAGCCAAATACCGAACGGCGGTGTGTGGATCATGTCCGGCGCTGGTTGTAAATGCGAAAATTGGTTCAATAATATTCTATATATATTTACATACAATTTTCTATAGAAATATCAATGGGTTTTGATTACAGATAAATGGAAATTTTGTTTTTTAATTGAAAGATCTTTACTTTTTATTTAGCAAGGTACATCCACTTTTTTATATATGAATAAATCAAAATTTGTCAAACAAAATTATTCAAAATAAGAAAATAAATATTATATGGGACTATAATAAACCAAACCTTAAAGTATTTTGAAACTTACAGTGAAGGGCATCAAGATATTTCGTATAGTTATATATAATACAAATAATATAACTCTTTATTTAAACAACAAACAAATAATGTTTCTATTATCCTTTTTTTTAAAGGCAACTCACATTTATTTATCTAAATTCAACATATGTCCTTTTGGGCCCATTTTAAAAGGTAAATTTACAACATATGTGAAACAAAATTAGTTTAAAAGTCTTGTGTATCCTGAATTAAATATTGCCTAATGAACACATTGCTTAGAAACTGTACACCCAATTTCATAAGAAATACGTATACGCAATGTTGAATTACAAATAATTTTTATTAAAATGATTCAGATATTAACAGTGAAGAAAAAACAAAGATATTTTCTAGAAATATTTTATATTAAAAATGTTGTTTTTTTTGTTAATAAAATATATAATATTAATTTAAAGTACTTTTCATATATTTGAATAAAGGTTCTGGACCCATTTTACCGTTATTAGAATTACCAAACGCTCTGGTTTGAGCCAAGTTAGCAAACGCACATCGAACTCGAACAAGTGTGTTGTTAGCTTGCCTTGGTCTGCGCACTATGGAGCCAATAGAACAAATATGAATGTTTAAGCATGATATTTAGAATACTAACGTTGTATAGAAAACATACAATTGAAAATAAAGTCAAACGATCTATAAACTTTATTAAAATCATTTTGCATCACATAAACATTATTCTTATCGTAATATTTCAAAAGGCCAGCTTGGAGAAGCCCTAAGTTTTTATCCCAAAAAGGAAGCTCCCTTTTTTAGCCTTTTATTTTATAGCCTGTATAATTATCTATCATATATCTTTTAAATTACTCACTTAACATACTTGGTTCGAAAGATATTAATTTTGTAACGAAATAACTAAAATAGCCCCACGGTGCGCCGTCAAACTTGTCTCAAACGACAAAGCGGCACCAAAGTGCGACTTGCAGAGCTCGCCGGCCAGTCGCAGTTGGTCGATCGGAGCGAGCGGACGTCTCAGCGCGAGAATCGAGAATCGAGTAGAGGCAAGCGGAGAATTGAGAACCGAGAGACGAGAATCAAGAGTCGAGAATCGAGAGCAGGCAGCGAAGATAGAAAGGAGTTTCGCTAAAGAACCGAATAAGCGATCGCGACGCGTGTTTGTTGATTTTGTGCGCGTGCGATTTGTGAGAGATGCGCCGCATCTGAGCGGTCAAGGGTTAAGGGTTAAGGGTCGAGAAGGGCTAAGGGTGCACTCCAACCAATGGCTGGAAGACGCCACATGCTGGTGATCCTGCTGCTGGTCCTGCAGCTGATCGCCACCACGCCGGCGTCGCGCAGCCTCAGCGTGAACGGGAACAACATTTGGCGGCGAGTGCGCCTGGTTACCAGCCAGGAATCGGAGCGCAACGCCTACCAGGTGCTCAAGCCGAGCAGCAGAAATGCCAGCAGCTCCACTACCACCACCACCACCACCAGTACCAGTACAAGTACCACAACCACGAGTACAACTCCTGCAACCCCATCATCCCAGCGATCAGCCAAACAATTGGATCTCAACTTCCCAGGCACCAATGTGTCGAGTGCCGCCCGCCTGGAAATGTCCACGGAATTCTTTGTAGTGCCCACGCTCTCGTCCAGCAGACCCAGCAGCAACAGTTCCACCACCACACCAGCCACGCCCACACGAAGTCTGGGGGCCAGGGCGAGATCAGCTGGGACCAGCTCCTCGGGAAGAGTACCTCCGGGGGGCAGCAGCAGTAGCAGCTTCAATAGCACACCGCCCAGCGTAGTGTCCACGCATCTGCCCTTCGCCGGGCTGCGCAAGGAGCCGTGGGTGGTGCCGGTGCTCGTCCTGGCCACCCTCACCATGCTGATGATGGGCGCCTTTGAGATCTTCGTGCTCTTCAAGGCTTGGCGCACGTCACCGTCGCGGCGTCACTTGTTCCTTGGCCAGATGCTGCTCCTGGGGCTCTTCGCCTGCGCCAGTTTGGGAGCGATCATCACTGCCCAGCCCACGCTGCTCAGCTGCGGAGCGATTCGCTTTGGGGTGGGCGTGGCCTACGCCCTGGTTTTCGCCGCCCTCCTGGTCAAATGCGTTTTCCTGATCAGCCTGAATGGTGGAGTCTACCTGCCGGCTCCGTACCAAGGACTCCTGCTGCTCTTTGCGCTACTCATCCAGGTAGCCATAGGTGGCCAGTGGCTGCTCACCCAGCCACCGGAGGTGTACACCACCAGTGTGCCCGTAATGGGCAGCGGCTTCCTCAGCACCACGGTGGCCTCGCAGACCAACTACTCGGCGTTGTTCTACCCCACGTCCTACACAACGCTGGACGGCACTCCGGAGATCTACACCCGGATAGCAGCGGTCAGCACGGTGCTGATTCCGCTGTGCAAGACCCAGTTCTCGGAGCTGCTCTTCTCGCTGATCTACATCGTCTTCCTGATCGTCTTCATCGCCGTGCTGGCCATCAAGTCGCGCGGCATACGGGACAACTATCGGGAGGCCACCTACATTGGCCTGGCCATCGGCGGAGCCATTCCCATCTGGCTGGGCTGGATGCTGTGCGGACTGGCGGTGGCCGAGCGTCACAAGGACGCCTGCATCGCCTTTGGACTGGTGGCCACATCGGCCACCGTCTTCCTGGTGATGTTCATGCCCAAGGGCAGGCAGCTGGCGGCCATGGGCAAGGAAGGCCTGTACGTGGAGGACCGCGAGGAGCAATTCAGCTCGCTGAGCCGCGCCGGATCCGGCTACTCGCCGTCCTTCTTCCACTTCAAACCCATCAAGTACGGCGTGATGAGCGGCTGTGGACTGCCCAACTCGGCCTCGAACACGGGCCAAGGACTCAGCTCCAAACACTGTTCCAGTGCCAACAACGGAGGTGGTAAGTCCCGCTCCTATCCCTTGCTATGTACTCATAATGTCATTACGATTTGTCACAATTTCTGCCGGGAGCACTCGTACCCAACTCAGGGAGATGGAAACAATTCCATTTCTACCTGCCCCTGCCCTCCACACAGCCCTTGTCAGCTGTCAGTCGTCTCTGTTAATTTTGTAATAACTTTCTTTTCTTTCTTGCCTCATGTGCAGGCAACCTCTTGAACTTTTGTTTATCCATACGTTCGCTCTTTCTAAAAGCAGCCACAATGCCGGAGAAGAGAAAAAGCAAAAGTCTTAACTTTCAAAGGCAGCAGTTCCAACTCCAGCTCAAGCTCTAGCTCCAGCTCCATCTCCAGCAGACGGTAGCCAAGCTACAGTGGTTGAAATGGAAATTACATTTATTTTCTTAAGACTTTGGCAACATTAAATTGTGTTTAAATAGAAAGCATAGAGAGGGAAAATCCTTAAAACGCCTCTTAATGATTTTTGTTAGTAATAAAATATACTTGCTGACGGGAGAGTTAATTCTAGCTTACGAAATAATTATACATTGATTTCGCTGCACTTTTAGTTTAGTTCCAAGCCCCGCTATTATTTTCATTTCGCATTGCTTTTGCATTTGCATTTCTTTGCCAATTAGTATGGATGGCAATTTTCATTTGGCTCCGCTTCATTTGTTTGTATGCAAATTTGTGCGCTTTCATTTCTTGACAACCCCCGAGTGTATTGTGGCAATTGTGGCACATTTTTCGCGCTAAATTTGCGTAATTCCCAACCACTGTGCGGCGGCATTAACTGGGCTTAAAATTGTTTTGCCAGGCCGTGTAATTGTTTGGCATATTAATTTTCCCGACGCCGTGTAAGCCAAGTGTAAAAAGAGCACACATGCGGCGATCTGTCTGTCTATCTCTTCAGTTATCTCTCTGTCTGTCTCTATCTGCTCTCGGCTTTCGTTTTCGTTGTGAGAACGTCCCAAGTTCGTGGCTTAAGTCTTTTGATTAAATTTTTGCTGCTGCTGCTGCTGCCGCTGCGGCTTTAATCATTTCTAACGATGCAAATAAAGCCATCAACAGCTCCGAAATTTATTATTTAAAATTTCACATCTGCCCATTAGGCGGTGTTAAGTGTCATTGTCGGGCGATGTGGAAACGGTCACGACCCGGCCTCAAACCAAACGAAGAGCAAGTGAAACGAGTCAAAGCCAAAGCCCACAAAGGCCGAAAAAATGCCAAATAAACAATGCGAGCTGTCTGTGCAATTTTTGGCAATTTACGAACTGCCTGACAAAAAACAATATTTTCGGAATTTCTTATTTATTATGATTATTAGTTTTTGTTTTTCTTTCTAGACAATAACGAGCCATAAAAGGCTTTAAACCATTTCAGCTTTCTAATGAAAGCAAAAGTCGAGTTGTTTATGTGTGTGGCAAAGTGGAAAGATATATGTGGGGGCTTGGGGAAGCGAGGGGCACCCAGTCCGGAGGGCTGCTCCAAAATGTGCGTGCTTGAGCCATGTAACACTTTACGTAATTTAATTAAAGTAAATACATCAAAAACTTATGATTACAGTCAGCACAAAGAGCATAGCAAATGGAAATGGGACAGGAAAAGTCAGGGTAATTCAAGTGGAAAACGTAGCAGAAATGCTCTGTGAAAAGTGTTGGGCAATCGGGTAATGGGTAATTATCTTTTTTTTTTCTTTTTTTATAAATATAGGCAATTGGAAAAGTAGGAAAGAGATTGTAAATTCACAGAGCTTATCATTGTTAAATGCACTTTAATTTAGGTAAAGGCTTCTTATTTTGGTTCTTTGAAACTATTCCGTATTGATAACCAGAAATAAACCGAGCTCCATGCCAAATCCTAGACGATCCTTGGGCTAGTGTATAAGCGTTGCAATAATTTACCAAATTATAACAATGCGCCGCTGGGCCCAAGTAGGAAGCGTTTTACATGGCAGCTACTTGACGACGACTCCAAGTCCAAATCCGACTCAGTATGTGAGCCACGCAGGAAGGCACAGCCAAAGCCAAAGGCAAAGGCCCAAGCCAAGGCAGACAGACTAAAAGCCAAGGTGCAGCTGAAGCCCAGCCGAAGCTAGAGCTGGAGCTGCTGCCGAATCTGGTGCTGGAGCCGCGACGGCCCACAAGCCAAAGTGCCTGTGGGCAGCCCGGGCCGAGACTGGGCCTCAGATTCCGATTTCAGTTCCAATTCCAATTCCACTTCCAATTCCGACTCGGTCTTCGCTTGAAGAAAGCCAGCGACAGACGAAATATAGGTAGGTTCGCATATAGATAGATAAATGAGAGATATAGTGCTCTGGCTCTGCCATACACATATATACGTCAAACTGTCTGCAATTGAAAGTGCATTTGAGGGGTAACAACGAAAGAAAAAACTCGAGGAAAACCGAAAATAAAAACAAAACCAGAGGAGAAAAGAGCAAACAGCGGCAGGCAGGAACCTTAAGAGCAAAAGACAAATGTCTGGAGACACACAAAGTACAACGAAATCAAAGTTGGCACAGAGCTTAACAAGCAAACGGAGCAAACATCAACCGAGAGCTGCAATCGCTGCCATTATCGTAGCCAGACCCATGCCCATACTCCAGACTCCATAACCAAACCCGATCCGATCCGATCCGATCCAATCCGATCCGATCCCCGAACATGTGTGTGGGTTGTGTAGTTGTCTCGCTGACTCTTCGACTCCAGGCCCAGGCTGAGGCTGCCGCTGCCGCTGCGGCTCAGGCTGAGTGAAGTGAGCCAAAGGCAGCGACAGCAAGGGTTCCAGCTTGATTAAGGGCAAAGAAAGAAAAAACTGGAGCTCCATGTGGGCAGCAGCTAAAAATTTACATAAGGCAGTGTGAGGCAAGAGCAAAATCAAAAGTATTTCCCTTTTTTGTCTTCTTATTTTCTCGATTGAAGAGCAAATGACTTGGGCAACGAACTTGATCCGCCCGGGTAGTTGACAGCTTAAGGAGAGGCAAATCACGTGATGTCTTGCCACTACGGGGCAAGATAGAATCTATTCTCGATCACTCGTACATAAGCGCTTTACTATTTGCAGTCACTGTGATTTTTTTTAGAAAATTACAACAAAAATAGGAAAAGAACAACATAGGAAAGCTTATTCTTTATTCTTACAAATTCACAATTCTTACATTTGTAATTATTCAAGAAATCAATATCTAAAATATATATCTCTTATAATTAAATAATAATTTAGCAGACTGTGAATAGAACAATATGAAAAATCAAATGACTTAGGAAACGAACTTGTGTCTAGATAATTTCTAAAGAACAAATCTTGTGCTACCAGTGTCAATTTCCGTTTCCACTTAAATATCTCAATGCAAAAGCCAGGCACTTGAACCAAAATCATAATAAATCATATATTTATGTGCTGGAAACTAAAAAAGAAAAGAACATGAGACTGACAGTGCAGAAAATATTGAAAGATTAAACGAATAACTCCATTATATCAAATTTCCTGCCAAGCCTTCAAATACGAAACACAAACACACACAGCATATGCGTGTGTGGTCGTTGGCAGTAAGCAGTTCGGCACATAATTCACTGAGCAATTTGCAACAATAAACTAAACGACAGCTAACGGCGTTGACGCCGAGGAATGAGCCGGCCTCAAAAGCGGCCAGGGGCAGGGCTCTCGATCGGGATCGAGATCGGAATGGATCGAGTTCGGGACCGGGATCGGGAACGTGAACGGGATAGGGGAGGGAAGGGCCCAAGTCAGAGGCCAGCATCTTTCGATGATTGCCGCCGCCACGAAGTCAAAGTCGCAGGCGAGGAATGAACGCAGATTGACAGCTTCAGCTGCAGCTTCAGCATCAGTGCTGGTCTCTCTTGGGGCTCGGCTTCGTTGGATGTGGATGTGGCCAGCAGGATGTCGTGGTCCGCGGCACCGATATGAGCAGCCCGTTGCCGTTGATTGAACGCGAGCAAACCGCTCGAGACGAGAGTTCAAGGTTACCCCGGCCTGCTTTAATTGAAGTCGCATTGTTGTAACAGCTCCGGGCAGCTGTCGACAACGAGCCCAGCGATGACAGGCAGAGCCACAAAAATAGATACGAGCACATACTTCCGTTGTGTGCTGCTGCTGCTGCTGCGTGATTTTATCAACATACCCTAACCCCAAGGGCCCGGCTGGAACTGCAACTGGAATCTGTGCGGGGACGCTCGGCCAGCGACAAAGGCGATCCATTGACCTTATCGGTCGGCAGAGTGTCCCATCTTCGACTTGGCCATGCTGCCACTTGGCCAGTTGGTCAGTAAGACGGGCCCATCAATCTGGGCTGCCTGGGCAGCTGGGCAGATGCCAGCGGTCTTTGTTCTCCGCGCGACGACGCATTTTTTTGTAATTTTATTGAGTGACTTTATGCCAGGCGCGCACATACATAAAATCAATCATTCAGCCGATCCAAGATCCGCGATCCGAGATGCGAGCGGACCTTGGAAGGTTAAAGCTTGTCGCTATACTCCCGAGAGCCGTGCGGAAGTTTTTGTCTATTTGTCTTGCATGTTTATCGATCGATGGGGATTTGTCAATAAACAGCCGCCCCAGGGAGGCCGTCGCATAGTCATTTAACTGTGAACAGTCCAGAGACTGTTTTTGTATCTCTTATTTCTTATATATTTTCTGCACACTTGAGGACTTGAAGCTTAGCCCGAATGCCGAGATCCGAAAGGTTGGGGGTTTCGCGTGTTATTGATGGCTACTTCCAAAAGGTTGCTTCATTGTCATAAACCAGTTGGCCAAATGAGGCTTAGACCAAAGAAAGCTCATTTATATTATGGAAAATGAATAAATTAATGATTCTTTTATAAGAATTACTTGCCGTATAATGGTAGTTGGAAAGTATTCGATTTCTGGCTAGAAGCAGAGTATAAAACACTGAGTTCATTGCCTCAGTCATTTGTTTGTTGATTTTACTTTTGAGGAAATGAATAAATTATGGCCTCGCATATTATTAACCAATTAAATTAAAGAGTTCAATGCCTTAGATATTATTGCATTATGTAAAGGAATATTATATTAAAGAAATGCCAATGGAATATAGTTATTGCCAAGACAAATTGTAAGACTTTTACATAGTTCTTAATTTCTTGTAAGCATTTATTGAAAAATATATACAGTTTCCTTATATCTTAGTTGCTCTTTTGTGTTCTTAAGTGCCGTAAATATATTGTAAAAGATAATACCAAATATTTTGCCTCAAATTGCTCTGTTCGATTGTTTGAGCTGTCAATTATTAGACCCAAATTTAAAGCAATCTAAGAGGAACATCAAACAACCATTCCAATCATAAGAACTCCGTTCTGTTCTGGCCTGGCTTTGTTTTGAGATCCAGCTTCGCCTTGGGGGCACGGGTGGCCATTGAAACGGTTCGACCAGCATCAGCTGTCGAAAATATGACATAAAAAAGATTCGATTAGCCTCAATTGTTCTAAGACCACTTCCAAACCGAAGCCAAAACCAAAGACTGAGGCAACGAACTTGAAATTGAAAAACCAAAGAGCAAAAACAAAAGAACGGCAAAGCGGCGCTGGAAACTTGACAACGATAATGGGCAAGATGATGATCATGATGATGACGATGGCGTAATGTACAAATCTGTGAAGTACGTGTTGTTGAGTATCGTATCCAACTCGAGTCCCCAGTCCGCAGTCCGCAGTCTGCAGTCCGCGGCCAGCGTCTGTGTATGGGACTTAATATATGAGTTGGGTAAACGCTGCCAGCACGTGCTTGAAACGAGCGTCACTGTATATTACCACAAAATTATAGCGGTTTGCAATAAGAGCCGCAGCAGCAGCAGCAGCAGCCACAGATGCTGGATGCTGGATACTGGACGCCAGAGCGATGATATTTAGTTTTGCCTAGAAGCAGCCAGCCAGCAACGTAATCGATAACCAGTTCCGAATTGCGGCAATGAAACCGAAAGCGGAAAAGCCAACTCAGGTCTCTGTACTCGCCACTCAGCCACTCGGCTCTCTGTTACCAACTTGCCAGCTACCAGCTACCCAACTGCCAGCTCTTAGCCGGGCTCAAATCGGTTCCGAGGCGAGCCAATGAGCCGTGTGCCAACTGCACATGCTCGCACGCTGAAATTATTACGCTAAATTGGCCAAGAGCCCGACGAGCTCTTACCGCCTTACGGTACTCGTATTCTTCGACAGCACTTGCGGTCGCCGCCCAGAGATGCAAAATATGGGAGTACCGAGGAAAGGTGCAATGGGGTTCAGCTCTAAGCGAATGATTGATTTAAGTTAAGTCTTAAATAAGTTTAGTGTCGAGCTCGGGCAAGGTAAATCACAGTAAGTTTTGGGCTTACGGAGCCCATAAAGCTGTTACGCTTTAGGTTTACGATCGCAGTATTTTTGGCTTAACTTTATACAGATTTTACCTTAAAGCAGCCAGCTTGATGATTCTTTTTTCAAAGCTTAAATTAAGTGGCAGATTGTAATCGTGAAATGCAGGCTTTTTATCAATTAGAAATGTACAAAAAGGGGTCGGGTTCCCTATTTAAAAATTAACAAATTCGAAAATGAGTTTAATTTAAATAATTTCCCTTGATTACCTACGCAGCTTAACTTAAATGGAAATTGAATTGTAGCAATTTGAAGGTCATACGCCCTTAACCGAAATATGCAAATTGCCAGCCGAGAGTGGCTGCCATGTGAAAAACGCTTTTCTTCCGCCTTAAAAATGAGAGAGGGAAATGGGAAAAGCTCCGCGCCGCAGTTCATGACAATGAACTCTAGCCGAGTGTGTGTGTGTTTGGTGAGGGGGGGAGGAGAGTGAGCGGGGCTTAGAACGAACGTGGCCAATTAGTTATAATGCTGCTTCGTGATATCACAACATCTGGCAACTCACTCTCGCAGAGCCCAGACAACGGCAGAAACAAGAACCTTTGGCGCTGCAGCCAATAAGGAAAATAGTAAAAAGCAACGCTCAGCGCTCAACGCTCGCCGAAGAAATTACTCAAGTCTGCAAAGTATGTAGCAACAAAAAGACCAGAGAGTGGATAGAACGAAAAAAAAGTACAACAAAAACACAACAACAGCAACAACAACAGCAGCACAACAAAGGCGAACAATGACAATCTGCACGTAGCAATCAGTCAACGTGCGGCAGTTGGTTTAACTTTAACTTGTTGCCACAGCCAGATAGAAGATACTGGGCTCCGTAAGGGTAAGGAAGCAGATGCCTCTGTGGCCCCAGGAGATGGCCAGGGGGGGAACTGACTCCGAGCCGACAAACTGCAGAATGCAAAACGTGGCTCGGTGCCTCTCTTCCCTAGAGATGGGCAATTTTAATGAATTTTCCCCCGGCTCGGTGAAAGAGGCAGAAATAATTAAATGCAAGTGAGGAAAAGTAAAAACGGCCGAGGCGAGCAGCACACGGAATGGTGAATTAAAAGTGAGGAAATAATGAAGAAAGAATAAATTGCCACAGTTTAAATGGCGAATAATTTATAAAAAGAATTTCGAAACCAGCCGGGAAAACATGCTTCGGGCATATATCTCTATAATATAATCAGGAAATCATAACTTTAGTTGCCTCTAGAATTGGCGAGATTATTGTAGCTTTATGGACGAAAGTTATTAGAAATTCTTAACTCTCAGCTACTTATAACATAAATCTGAAATTATACAGAAAAATAAATATGAAAATTTATGGATTAACTTAAAAGATTTCTAATTAATGTAGTTGCAGTTGTTGCCCAAGAGTTTTCTAAGTCTAAAGACATTCTGCTTGAGTTTTTTTCTCGGAGTATGTAAGTGTTATTTTACGTTCTATCTGATGCTATTCCGAAATAATTTTATTCTACAATCTGTGCTTATTATTTCCTATTCCCAAAAAATGAATAATAATTCCCCATTTCAGATTCACTTTTTATGCACCAAGAATCTGGCTTTCTTCTGGGAATTTATGATAATAAAATTCATGAAAATATTCTCTCACAAATGAATTTCTACAATTATCTCCTGATTATGACAATTAAGATTCAGAGTCACGTACTCCTCCGATCTGCCATCTCTAGCCATATAGGAACTGAGAATTTCCTCAGGCTTAGGCCGCCCCCACACACTCGCACACTCACATGCTCGCATACCCATACCAAGGCAATGCGGAACACGCACACGGATGCCAAGCTCTCGAGTCTGGCCATACATATTTGCACTTAATTAGCGTTTTTCGTTACATTTCGTCTCGTTTCGTTTGGCGGCTGACAGCTGGAAAATGCAAGGGGGACTCCAGAGTGGGGTGTTAAAGCCACTATTTAATGCTGGCGCACATAATTCATAATGGCCAAATCGGCAAATGAGCTGACAGCGAAAGAAATTCTCGGCCAAAACGGAATTAAGCCAAATTTAACGCTTCAGCTGGCGGCTGTAGCTCGCAAACTAGTTTCATTTCTTTTGCTTGAAATGCAAAAGCCTAGGCTCAGATACAGATACAGATAGAGCCGAGAGATACACAGAGATACACTCGTGCATTTTCATTTTCTGACACATAATTCCAGATTCGCGGCAGGAGAAGCAGAACAGAAGTCGCGTCGCGGTGCATAAAAACAAGCGGGCTTAATTGCAGTATTTGTTCTGAGTTAATTAGAAAAGCAGGAAAAGAGGCCAGAAGGCTGAGGCTTAGGCTGGGCTGGTGTGGCATGGCATGGCATGGCATGTGTGTAACTGCTGCATTTAGCACTGTCAAGAGTTCAGATCCCGCAGCAGCAGATACACCGCCACCGTCAATGCCACCGCTTTTCCAGCCTCGTTTTCCCTCTTCTTTCCTTACGCTTATATTTTTTTTCGTCAGTTTTTCGTGTCATTAACACAGTTTGCCACACTCGTTTCATTGGCGGCTCACCGGAGCTGTTGAAAATATAATAATAATAATAATAATCGTGAGTTATAACCCCCAGCTGCCGCCGGTTGATTGGCTCACATTTGTTAGGCTTTTGGCCGGCCACAAAATGGATATGGTTTTGGGTCTTGGCCGGGCCAACTGGCTGCTAATTATGACAAGTGTACGAAAGTTATAAATAGCCGAACAATTAAGGCTGGCTTCTTATCTAAAAGGGAAACTGGATTCTGCGGAGTTGGGGCTTATAACAAAAACTATATATGCATAAAGTTGAACTGGTTTTATTATTATAAAATCGTACAAGAAATAGAGAAAATTGCACAGACTCTAGTCTAGCATTGCAGCTGTGTTAATAATGAAGATTTTTTTACGATTAACCCCTGAGAGTTTCAGCGACCGAGTTTTATTAACCCCTGGGGGGGGGATTCATGAAGGTCACCTGCGAAATGGGGAAACTAGCTCACAGACGAACTATTTGCAAATCCAACACAAACCTATTAAGATGCCAATGAAAATCGCTTAGGGTTTTTTTTTGCCCAATATCCAGCCACAAAATGGGAGCTAAAAACAGACTTAAATACAGTCCCGTGTGCGACTTTCTCCATGGCTTGCGGGTGCAGAGTTAACCCATTGACATGAAATCGTTTGACATCATTAAGATCGCCGTAAACCATAAATTGGCCGGCAAAAGTGTGAAATATGGCAAGGTAATTTCCTTGGATTTGGGACATCTGCTGCTGCGTTGGGGATTATTGGGTTCGGCTGGGGTTCGGGCTAATTATGACTGGCCCTGGGCAGAAGTTGTGACATCTCCGCTGATTTATCCATGAACATATGGCTAAGACTTCGATTTAAGCTGCCTTGCACTCTCAGCACAAGCAAAAATATCCGAAATATATATACTTGTATACATATATTTATGATTATTTTATTTTATTTTGTTTACTTCTTATTTGTCATGTCATGCATACTCGTACACACATCAAACAAAAAACAACCGCCAACAACCAACACGACATTCATCTACAACATCAACAACGAACCCCGAAAAAAAACTCATCATCATCATCATCGTCGTCGTCGTCGTCGTCACTGCAACGACAACTATGTACATCCACATAATCCCCCTATATCTACCTCCTTATCGTAATATTTCCTACATCTTCGCTCCGAAACATTGTCAAACATAATCAAAAAATTCTCGACACGCTCACGACACACACAAACACACACACACTTGCATATGTCATTACATAATTTTTTGATTCAACTCCATTTTGGTTATTATATTCATCAATCATGTGGAACCTTTTTTCTTCATTTATTTATTTGCGGTTGACTCTTTCGTGTTTGTTTCCGGTATTTGTGCCTGCTCGAAACTTAAATGAATTTACATTTATTGTCAAAAAAAACCAATAATTACTGTACATATATATATATATTTATCCTATAATATTACGAATCTGTGTGTGTGTGGGTCACGACTGGTTTTGTTAATGGTTTGGTTACTTTACACACACGGCTCTGGGACTTGCCACCGCACACGCACTCGCAACCGCACTCGCACCCGCACCCGCACCCGCACCCGCACCAACACCTTCAATCCCTGCTCCATCGACCACCAGATCGGGTTGCTCTGGTCACCGCCGCACCGCCGAGCTATACGCGTATGTATCACTACTTTCCAGCACACCTGAGTCCGCACCCGTTCTGCTATTATCCACCCGCACCACCGCCCCCACTGCCGCCGCAACCGCCGCCACAGCAGCAGGCGCACGCCGCACATGCCGCACCGCCCACGCTCACGCCGCTGACCCTCAAGCAGCTGGGCAACTCGCTAACCTCCATGACACAAGCGGCGCAATTGGCCAAAACGTTGCGCTATGCGCCAGGTAATGCACACACTACTGGTAACAGTCATTAACCCTTTTTTTTTGGGATATAAACACCATCGTTTTTATGCAAGGAACTTACCAATATTGATACAAAATTAAATTTACAAAATTGCACATTTTAATGGGGCTTACACGGTTGTGAAAGGAAGTGTAAAGGCCCTGGCATACAAACGATATTAGAGTCAAAATAAAGACCAGTTACTAACCTTTTAGTATATACTGTAAGCCTAAATTAATAAATTATCCCTTAATTAATTCGCAGGCATGTTTATACGACCCGACGAAACGAATCTCTACACGACACTGGAGCCGACGTTGAGCAGCAATCCGAATGTGTACTTCCAGCGCAGCGGTGCCGTTCATCCCGGCATCCTGTACTAGGCTGCAGGTCCTTCGCCAGGACGCAAACGAGGAGAAGAAGAAGGAAGTACCGAGCATCGAGAACACTGGAACTGAGTATTTTTTCACCTAACATTAAGTTACGGCTCCCAAGGAGCAGCAATAAGCGATTTGATATATTCCCCGATCATTTCACATAGTGTAATATTTTTGTCATAATTGCTAAGCGCCTCTTGCATCTAAGTTTCTGCCTAGCGTAAGCCCACATCGACCTAGTTAGTTAAGGATCTGACTCGACCTGGACCCGGGACGGGAATTTTGATATATTCCCCGCAACGATGCAATAGAAGAACTGCGGTGTGTGTAGTCCTAGTTAAGCGATATCGACCGTGTACACTGGTTATATTTTACACACGAGATTTAGCAACACGATTTTATTGAAATAAGTTCAAGTTCAAGAGCAGTTCGCTGGCCTCGATTCCTACATACATAATGTTATCATGTTCGGTTTGTGATTTAAAAGTAAACTTATCTAAAGCATCCTATAGAAAGAACTCTGTCCCGGCACTGCTTTTGGAATTTGTATACAATGTGTTAACAGGCAATTGCAGATCATAAATACCTAAAAACAATGTAAAGATCATGTTGTAAGATTCTGTAAAAATATTCATTTTCAAAAAAGAGGAAAAGAGATTGGGATCAGTTCCCTTGGAACCCCATGTTTGTCAGCACTATGTATACAGATGTTTTAACCCTGCGAGCACTCATATACCAGTAAGTAATAGGCTTAATAAACATTTGTCTAGCCAAGTAAAGCGATCGCTTAAGCAAACACGAAATGTTGTACATATAGCAATGGCCCAGAGCACAACCACAACACACACTCACACACACACACGACTCCGAGCAAGCCAATCTCAATAAAAGAAAAACAAAAAAGAATAACAACTCTCAATTGCCACACACAGGAACATGGACATCATCAACGATGACGATTACAATTAAGTATAATTGCAAATTATTGGCATAGCAATGCCTATTAACGCCTGCTCGGAGCGCAGAGTGTCCAAGGCAGAGGGATCGGGATCGGGGTCGGTATTGGTATCGGTATCGGGATCCCTTCCAGAGGAGCGGGATCTAAGTATGGGGAGGATTATTGGATGCCGACGCGGCGCTGCATGTTTCAAATAATTTGTTAACGCCTTTCAGATTGCGATTGGTTTGGGCTCGGAATCGGGAACGGGATTGGGTGCCGCAGCTCGTCGTTGCTGTTTGGAATAGATAAACGTCCCACTATTATCGCCAGGCCAGTAAGTGCTCCATGGAGCAATTCCCATTGCAAGACACGACGACGCCTCTGCCTCAGCCTCTGACGACTTGACCCCATATATGGCAAGCTCTCCTCCGCCCGGTCTTGTCCAGTGCATGCCGAGGGCGTGTTCCGCCAGAGGATGCGGACGGAAGGAGCCTCTTCATCCTCACATTAATTAAGTGCAACAATGCGGTGCGGATAGAGTGGCAAAGGGCGGCGGCCATGGAGTAGCAGGGGGCGGGCTTGGGAGGATGGAATGGGATGTGATGGGGATGGGGTATGATGGCAACATTCACATCCACATCTCCAGGCAGTCACATCGTTCGTATTAATGACATTTCTCACGAACATTTTACCAGAGCAGTCAACACAAGGAGCTCTTGTCTAGCCGGGAGCACTGCGAGAAAATGCACAGCGAGTTGGATATGAATAAACTTGGCTGGAGAGAGAGACAGTAAGGTGAATATGTCCAATTCTTATTCTCAAGAAGAGGTTTATCTCCCTTGGCCCTTTTTTCGAGCAGTGCCCTCCCAGACTGTTGTCCAGCGGCAGGGTCCAGTCCCAGTCCCAGAATCTGTTTCTCTCTGCGGCAGCCGCCTCGCTTCAATTAGGCGCGCCTTCAAATCACAAGTCAATCAAAGTTGTTAGATTTGCCGTCCTCGTCGTCGTCGTCATCGTCATCGTCATCGTCCTCGTCATAGTCATAGTCGTGGTCTTGTGGACTGGACTCGGACATTGCATCGTGGTCGCAGTCGCAGTCGCCATCGCTGGCGGGTTGACATCTCCTGACATGGCACACAATGTTGCAGCAGGAGCCAGAATCGAGAATCGAGAATCCAGAACCTGGACCAAGACCGGGACCGGGAACCTAGTATCCGCAGAAGCCTGGAGGCGGCAGCATCAATTACAACATCCATGACAGGCACAGCGTGAAATGTTTGTACATTTCTTGGCGGCGCTTCCGAGGGGACCAATTAGCCCTAAGTAGGCATTTCAAATGGACTCCTGCAATTAGCCAAAATCGAAGCCAACAATTTCATCACAGACCTCGCCATCGGTTTGCCAACGGGCAAACCGTCTCCCATCTACCATTTCGCATTCCGTCCCATTCCGCCGCGCACAGGTCCATCATCGGCAACGCCACTATCATTATCATTATCCATCGTTATCGATATGTCCATCGTTGCAATTTATTTGATCAATCGATTGTCGATGCCCGCTACCTACACCTACATACAAACAGTCGTCGTCGTCGTCCATTTCTGCTAGTATTTTCATCCTGGACTCTCCTCGCAGAGGCGTACCTCCTGACGTGCTAATGGCGTTTTGGTAACGCTTTATGGCATAATGGGTATTAGCCAGCAAACACGATCGCCAGCCATCAAATGTGGCTGAGGGCAAAGCGACCAAAATCCGCTGGAGATGGACTGGGCCAGAATGGGATTAAACCTGGCTAAGTAAAAACAACTGAATTAGGCGCAAGCTTTAATGAATGTATTAAAATAAATTGTATTTATTATGGATTTATATATTTTGTATTTTAAGTTTCAATTAAGGAAAGTGTAAAGACCATTAAAATATTTGTAAAATATTCCGCAAGGCACATGCCTTAATAAATTGCCCTTGCTTAATAAAGAACACCTCATTGCTCTCTTTGAACTTTACGTTAATTATTTTATAGCTTTGGAACGTTGGTATTAAGGTAGAGATTATAAACATAAACATTTCCTTTTAAATAAATTGACGGTACAATAAAATTTTCTAGTCTTATTAATACTTTTCCAGCTTTGATATTTTATTAAGCAATTTAATTACTTCTCTATCTTGAAGTATTTTTACATAATCTTTTTCTAATCTAGTTAAAAAAGAGAGAAAATATTATTTTCTAAATATTTAACCCCTAAAAGAACATACCTTGTTGAAGTTTTTTTTACTAAGTTCGGCTCTAAAACCACCTAATACTCAATCAGCATTATCGATCTCATGAAGTCCTAAGGAAAATCAGACCCGACCCAGACGCTCCATCTCTTACAAAGTTTCAAGGAAAATTATAGCAATAGAGGCCAATAATTTGAGGTGGCCAACTCGGGCAAACTCTCGATCTTGGCTGCCTCACTGTCTCATCTCCAATGTCTGGCCGACTGATGATCGTCGATGCCCGCGGTATGAGGGATCTCCCGCTCCAACTCCAGCTGCAACTCCCATCTCTATCTGTATCTGCATCTGCGGCTCCATCTCCATCTGCGTTGAGTGTTGTCTGTGCCGTCGTCTAGTCTTTTTTTGGCCATAATAATTCGCGATCGTTGTTCGTTTGTTGGGGGCATGTGGCGAGTGTACGAGTAAATTAAATTACTCGCCCCGGCCGTGCCATTAACCGTAACATTATCCTTCAATGAATGGGGGCTGGACGGCGGCGGTGGCGGCGGTTACTATTACAGCTATTATTGTGGTGCAAATGTTATGACCGCTTTATGCCATAGAGAGTGCAGACCGAGGGCCCCAAGGGCAGCATCACGTTGCTGATTTGATGGGCTTTTCTTGGGAGGCAAGAGAACTGGGAGCTGCGGGCTGGGAGCTCTGCGATCGCCGCCTGATAAGCGTTGCCAACTGGTAATGCGTGCATTGACCGCTCAGCTCAGCTCAGCTCTTGGATGTGGGGCCCTGGAGCGCTGGCGTTGACGCAACTGGAAATTAAATTTGTGCGGCGGCCCAGAGAAGAGGGATGCCTTTGCAGTACAGTTAACCTCGTTTAAGTGCGCCACGCACTGCCAAACTCCGACGCCCGCAACGGGGAGGACAGGCCAGACCAGGCCAGGTCCAATTAACAGTACCCAGTAACCATCGGCAGCTCCCAGCTCCCAGCTCTAACCACGTTGCAAAGGAAGTGGAGACGCAGGCCCAGCCAGCGAACCCAGAGTCACAGTTTTGTCGCATGCTCCCGCTTAAAGCATAAGTATAACTCTGCCAACTGGTTCTGGGTTCGCTGCCAACACCTTTTACGAGGCAGTGGTGCCGGGATTCGAGTGGCAAGAAAAAGCCAGATTGAGCCGACATGCCATTAGATTTACATATTCTTCGGTCTTAAATTAAAAAGTGGCCTAAGTTCCTATTAATCTAAGCGATTCCCATGATGTATAAAGAGCTATATTGAGGCTTGTTATTTATATATTTACTTTTAGAAAGTTTTATAATATAATCTAATATAATATGTATAATATAATATATGTAATATAATATATATAATAAAATATATTGTAATATTGACCACTTCCTTGATCACAGAAGTGGTTAAAACGGCAACACTGGTTCAGGTCCCGGCTTTAAGAACCGGCAGACGCTGAGGCCGAGGCAGAAGCGGCGGGCACGACAACCCGGCATACGAGTTTATAGCGGATGCGTAAACGTAAACGCATTTGGCTCAAATGCCGTTAGGGCCTTTGACTAAATTGCATGGCACATGGGCCCCTTGGGCTACAGATTTCAGCCTTGTCTCAGCTTGGCCGGGATGTGGATGTGGATGTGGACTTCGGCATCGGCATTGGCATCGGCATCTTGCTATTTGCTATTTGCTATTTGCATGTGTGTCTGCTCTGAGACGCCAGGCCGGCAACAAGATTCTCCCATTGACATTTTGTCTCGTTCCGTGGCCCCCCGATCCTGCTGAATGTTAATGCATTGAAAGCCGCCCAGATCGCAGCCTCAATTCTGGATGAGCAGGAGGAGGAGGAGGAGCGCTGCTGGCATCCCATTTGACGTAATCAAAACAGCAGAATGTGGGCAACCCAAAAAAAATGTTCTGGGTCATTGATTTCTTTCTTTCGCTATCCGTGGATCTTAACGGTTCCCTCCACTATTTCGTAATGGGCCAAGATCAATGTACCAAAGTGGTTTCAGATTCAGATGCTGCGGCTGCGCAGTTGAGCGCCCGCTGGAGTGTCTTCGCCTTCCCTTTTATGTACAGAACACGCAACTGAGCCCCCATTGATTAAATAACCACGGACCAAATAATGAAAATACGAAGGTAACCAGAGGAAGTTTTATGGGCACTTTGCACTTGGAAGAGCAGATACTCTACTCTTTTAAGAAAATAAAGAAACAGATTTGTCGGAGAAGCTTCTTCTATTATTAATAGGTATTGTATTGAAATTATTAAATATATGTAGACTTCTATAATCAATCTTAAAGGTATCCCTTATAAAAAAAGAAACAACAATCTTGATATAATGTATTTTATTTATAATTTTCTTAAATGTAAACAAGCTCTTGTCCGAAGTCGCCAAACCCAGTCGAGATAAAGCGCATCGCCAGAAAAAAGCCAAGTACCAACTTCTTAATTATTTTTTATGATCTCTCGTGAATCGACTACTGTCTCGGAGTGTCTCGCTCCAATGAAAACCCATTTCGTCTGCCTTTTATGGCCGGTCTTTAAATGCTTCAGAATGTTTCAATTGAATCGAAACGAATTGGGTCAAAGTGTTCCAGCGGCGTTAGAAGGCAGATGGAAATGTGCCCACGTTGCGCGCAGGCGGACACCATTGAGATGTTTCGTCATCCTAAATGCGTGTATTTACCTATCCCGCACGGATTGAGAGAGATGTAATTATGATTTATGTGTAAAGAAAGGCCGGCAGTTAGGAGGCTTGTTAAAGGCGATAATAACATTCTTGTGAATAATGTATTTAAATCGAAAATACGGAGGGAGAAACTCTATAATTTTTAATTTAAATTGCCCGTCGAATTGGGCAGGGAAAAGGTTTATGGTCGCCATTCATCATTCCAGAGATGCCGAAGCTGTTAAGGCCCCGATTCGATATTCTCTCTACCGATATAGAACTGAGCAGTTCCATAAAAGCCAACTTCCTAATGACCGGCGATTGTTCGCTGTTGCCTAGTCAAGGGCTTCCATCACGATCTCGTCCCGGGCATCTATAAAAATCATCTAGCCGGAATATCTCCCATGCGACCTTATTGTATGCAAAACTCTAAACGGGCTAAAATAATGCGCAGAAAGTCGTGCGCTAAATATAAAATGTAATATTACAACTTACACATGTTTTGCAGTTGATCCAAATGGCCGCAGTTTGAAAATTCAACCACCAAGGTCTGGACTCAGCAGAGTCGTCTGGCCAAGAGCTCTCACGCGGCTTAGAGGCGGAGGCTTGGGGGGTTCCAGGGCTTCGGCGGGATTCGGGGTCATTTGCTGATTTTTTACGACTATTTCTATCTTAAAGATACAAGTTTATTTATGGCTCGGCTGTAAAGTGCGGCGAGTGCATAAAATGCTGGCAATGACATAGCAACACCCAGTAAGCAGGATCCGATGCGCATCCGAATCTTAAACCAAATCAGAATGGAAATGGCCCCTCCAGTGGGAGTGCTACGATGGCAGGGGCTCCGGGGGAATGGGATTCGAATTCGGACTGGGCATTGGGTGTGGGAACCACTGCCTAGCAGTGGCGGGGCACTAAATGCGCCGCTCGTATGTGGCTAAGTTGACTCGACTTTAATGTGCCTGGCCGGCCAGTAGAGCTAAATGCAAACGCACCCAAGCCTCCGATCCCGAACCCGAACCCCCAGATCCCAGAGAGCCACTGTGGGGGCCAGGGCCACCAACCATCACGGCCGAATGCTAAAAGGGTTCGTTCTCCTCTCACTCCTCAAGTTCACTGATGCGCCTCATTAGGAGTAGCTGGAAACCAGTTCCCGGCCGGGGGCAGGAGCTATAGCAGCAGCTGGAGAAGGAGCAAGAGCGGGAGCAGGAGCCTGAGCAGGAGCTGTATGGACCCCAGACAATTGACAATTTAAACGAATTTCTTTCAAACACAACACTGACATGGCCCGGCACAAATGACGAATAGTGGCGGATGCCCAAGCCAAAGTTTACGCATGAAATATGCACCACCAGGAGGCAGGCTCAGTCACAGCCTGAGTCCCAGTCTCGGTAGCCTCCTGGCCTCTGTTCCGTTCCTAGTTGCCAGTTGCAAGTTGTATGTTGCTAGCTGCGAGTTGCCAGTTGCCAGTTGCCAGTTGCGAGTTGCAGCTTCAGGGACAGACAAGACGCATGTATGAAGTGTCATTCATCTGGCCATAAACGCATTATTCAATATGCTAAGTGCACTGGAAGAAAAATATGTACAAATATTTATACGATGGTATATAATAGCAAAAGAGGCCGATCGCAGTGAAACTTTACTGTAAAGGTTACGAAACACCACGAGGTGGAAACGAAACATCTGTATGAAGGACCTCAAAGCTCCCAGCTGAAAATATTTCAAGGGAATGTATATTATTCTTCATAGAATATATATTTTGTACAGTCCAAGGTTGGCTTGCTGAAATTCTATATTTTTATAAATTAAGACTTAGATTAAGTAATTCAAAATATAATAAGAAACACCACAGATAGTTCCCTTTATGAACAATAGGTCGATTCTTTAATTGAAGGCTATCTTATGGTTAAGCTTTGAGACTTATTGTGGATATTTGTCTCAGTGTATGAGGACATAAGCGGGGGGCAGCAGCTAGACAAACGAGTGATCGGCAGACGGACAACAACAGCGGCAGTGGTAACAACAACCACACGGACAACAGCAACGACGACGACGTCTGACTAAATGCCTCATACTGTGCCGGGTCTGCGGTTCAGGCTCCTTGACTATCTGTCCGCTCCTCCAACCGTCCGCTCGGTTTCAAGGTTAACAAGTTGCATTTGCAATTTGGCACTAGGACTGGCTGGCTGCCTGGCTGCCTGGCTGGTGAGTCTCGAGACCCAGGCCAAGAACAAGGATCGTATCCCCAGACAAACGGACAGGCGGACAGGCAGACGGACGCACATCGACATGGACGCTCTGCCCCTGCGACCGCATCAATCGCTTTGGTGAGAATTAAATGTTTATGCCTTTTGTTTGCCCAGCAGCCCCAGTCCCCCCTCCAGCTCCTCCCTCTTTAATGAGCGATCTGCTCAATACAAAAAAAAAGGCATGGGGCACCGAGGAAGAGCTCCCAAATCAAAGAGCCAAAGAAAAGTACAACAAAAAGCACTCTCATCGAATCAAATGATACCCTTGGACGAACTAAACGATGCTGGCCAACCTGGTGTTGGCTGGAGGAGTTCCTCCAGAGGCTGGATGAGGTGCGGAAAATGTATTCAAATAATAGAGCTCAAGATCTTGTCTCGGGGGAATATTCAATTGGAACAATCGAAAATTTATAAACGTCTTTAATAGGATGCATATCTCTTCAAGCTACAATTATAGGTCTTAAATGGGATGATTTGAGTGCCAAACTTTAAATTAAAATTGGGTTACGATCTCGACTCTACAGGGTTGCCTAACATAATAGTTCTTTTTTAATTTACATACCAAGTTTAATAAAATAAGTTTGGAAATTAGACCCTTCCTTTTGAGTCTTATGCATACTTTGTACGCCTGAATCTCTTTTACAACAATAACATTTGTCAGCGTCAATCGGTAGGTTTAGAGAAGCCTTCTTCATGCCGCAGGCGGAAGACCCAGAAAACTTCGATTGCTCTGGAGAGCATTGCAGTGAGGAGTCGGCAATAATACGACGCTGATCTATTATTCGCTAGATTGTAAAAATGTAAAAATCACGCTTTCGTGTTGTGTATAAATTGAATGCAATTTATAAATGTCCAGCGTTGAATTAAATCCCCAGCCGTCGGCACAGGCCACGATCGGGTGATGGTGATTTTTCAAAATAAACAACCTTGAGCCGAGGGCTCCGCGGCACCGTAGCTCCATAGCTCCATAGCTCCATAGCACCATAGCTTCAGAGATCCAGTGCCGAGAACAATTGCCAGAGCCCCCAGAGCAACAATAGACGGCAGCAGAGGCAACAGCCCAAAAGGATCCGCCGGATCGGGTCCCTTGGAGCCACAGATGAAAAATTGCGCCAATTGAATTTGACCAGCGATTGTGGTCGATTGCTCCTCATTGCAGCTCGCTAGCTGGCTGCGGGGGGTTCCTCTCGGGGAATCGAGTGCCGGCAAGCTTGGTGTGGGGAGGTGGTGGTAATCCACTGGGCGGTCGCTTAGTTTTCAACGCATTTATCAATACCCAAGTGGCTTGGCCATCCTCTACCTCTGCCTCTACATCCACCTCCACAACCGAAACGTTCCACAACCTCCTGGCTGACCAAGCGTTGACAATGCCAAGAGCGGTGTCGGTTGCCTTCGCCTAATATATTCGAACTGAAATGAAAAGGACTGCCGCCGCCGTCTCTGATTGAAGATGAAGCCACAAAATCGATTTGCCACAGCTTACATCATTCATTGAGGTCCCCATAAGGTGGGGCGAGATTTTCCATATGGCTTATATAAGAAGTTGATTTTACTTAAAAAGTAACATAAATGTGCTATAAATAAAGAAGATTTCTACAAAATCAGAAGGATATTATTCACATACATAATTCTTTCTAAGAAAACTGCAATGTATAATAGAGTGAATCGCAACTTAGCTTTTTAAGAATAACATTACCACGGCTCTCGAACAAATCCAATTGATTAGCGACGATTAACGATTAACGACGGTTAAGAACGGCGTATTGAAAGTTTCAATTTGAAACGAGTTAGTCTTGGACTATTGCCGCACAGGAAAGGACCTGCTATGAATTTTTCGCTGTCCTTAATATTTTTGATATTTTCAGCTCTGTATATTAATACGTACTCTGCTTCCTATGTTCCCAGGACTGGTAGGTTTGAACCAACAGAAGACATGCTGTACACTTCGGCGAAAAAGACCAAAAGTATGAACTAGTAGGTAGTCGCATTGAGCATTCTATTAATTAAAGTCACTTCCCTCGCAGACGGTTGGATATGCGGCGGAGTGAACTGCCCAAAGAAGCGCACAATGTCCTGCAAGACGACCAATATACTAAAACCGAACGAGAAGTTGGAACATGATCTAGTCGTTCTATGCATGGATGAGAGAAATTTTGCCTTTTGCGGCATAACTCGCAGCTCAAGGGTTATAGAGGCAGAAGTATTGGAATTCGACGAAGAAGGAAATATGGAATATACGCAACAGGAAAAGATTACGACCACCCAGGGGAAGACAATTCCCCATTGCCCAACAAAAAGGAGGATCAGTTAATGAAATTTATATTTGCTTTTACATCTGTATATATATTGAAGTCTATAAAAATAAATATATATTTGTGAGCGACCATTGAATACGGTTGTGTGTACAATTCTAATTTTCTACTTGGTATCTAGTGTTCCGAGTAAATATTTAGTTAAACTTAAACATAAAACAGAAATAATACAGGAAGTATAGTAACAGAACAAAAAAATTGAATAAGTAGTATAAGTATTTGGATAAATTCAACTAGGTGGGGTATTTCGGGAATTGTAAAGCTAGGCGACTAGGTTATACACAAAACAAAGGTTGTACAAAGGAACCCAATAATTGCACCTTTTGAACACAAACAAAATTCGAGGCGAAAACAAGATAAGTACTTTGGGAAAGTGTTAGAAAATTATATGCTAAGCTTTGCTGATTGACTTAGTAATTAGAAATTGCACGCGGCTCTCTAAAATGGTTCTGCCACGGCGCGTAGTTCCTCCATTAGGGAGGGCATAGGCCCGGCACGTCTCTGATCCCTACCAGCGTTGATTAGCCTTCTCAGCTGCTCCACATCCGAGCGACAGGCGGTTACGCCCTCGCTTAATTGGCACAGATTCGGCTGACATCGCTGGCTACGCTCGATCAGCTCCAGAATGTGGCTGTTCCGCGGCCGACCCGTCTCTCTAGCGGTTTGTTGGACGAGCTGCAGGAGGGGAAATCAATTAAGTCAAATTTCGACGCAGATTATTTAAACTTTACCTTTTTGTAATCATCGATCAGATTGGCTACCTCATGGGCGGGCTCCTGGGGCGCAGTGCAGGATTTTCCCGAGTCGGAAGCCTCATAACGCGATCTTTCCGCTGCCAGGGTCTGCTCAAGAATCTGTGATAAAGAAATCCTGATAAATAATTGCAGTGACACCTGCCATGGACAGTTCCTACCCTAATTCTGGCCAAAGCTTGCTCATGCATCCCGCTGGCCTCCGCCAACTTAAGCTTTAGACCCGGCAACTCTTCGGCCTTCCGATGGGAAGCTCTTCCGTTACGCAGTTCCTTTCGCAGCAGTTTGGCGAGCTGTGGCCAGCACTTGATGTGCTGCAGCTTTTTACCCGTTTCCATTTCCAGGACTTGCGCCAAGGACCGTAGGCAGTCCACCGCCTTGTGCTCCTGTCGTGTAGTTCTCTCTCGCTCGTCGAGCAACGATTTTACCTGGCCCTGTAGGCTTTGAATGTTCATCGAATCCGCAGAATGATTAGCCAGATTCTCCTGGAATGTTTCCTTTAATAGCTGCAGCTCCAACCGATTCTCCTCGTCCTTGGCCAGGCTCAATTGCTGAAGCTGCTGCAGCTCTTCATTTTGGCCAGCAAACAATTCGTTCAGCTGTTCCAATTCAACGGTTTTGTGCTGGAGCTCTGCACGCATTTCCTGCTCCAACTGTTGGGTGGCTTGGAGCGCCTGCAGGAGCTGCGTCCAATCGGCCTCCATTTCATTTGTGCTCCTTATCTTGGCATCCTGTTGCTGCAGTAGCTTCTGGAGCAGCGAAACGGTTTGCTTTTTTTGGTCTTTAACGTCGGCCAGTTGCTGCTCTAAAGTCTCAATGCGTTGGATTAGATCGGGGTCCTCGACTTCGGTCTGTGTGGCTTGGTTTTGGCACTGCTTTACTTCTTGTTGGCTTGATTCTTCTATTGTTTTGAGCTGCTCCCGGCAGATCTCTTCCTGCTTTTTTTGATCACGCATTTGAGACTCAGCCGCGACTAAATCTTTCTTCAGTCGTTCGCAGAGCTCAGCGTAGTCGTTCAGTTTTCCTATCAACTCGCGTTCCCTTAAGGAACTTTGCGCCTTGAACTTTTGTAGATCCACTTGCTCCTCCTCCAACTGCCGCTGGGTCTCGGCACACATCAAACGCATATCATCGTATTGGCCGTGAAGCCTGTGAACTTCCTGTTCGAGTTTT